>WTSP01014029.1:0-15917 GCA_025331215.1 Actenoides lindsayi
GGCCCCACCGCGGCAGGCAGAGCTGCCTGAGGCCTCCCTGGGAAAGCCTGTCCTACTGCACCCTCCTCACTGACTCTGGGCTTTCTGTACTTCTGGAGGGACATTTCTTCTGTACTGCAGTTCCTGCCCTGATACCGCTCTTTTTTATTATTTTTTATTTAAATGCATGTGCTTGCTTATTTTTCAATGCTTGGTCAAAGATCTCTCATAAGTTAGCTTTAGGACATTCTTGTCACTGCTTCTCCCTCTTCCCTGCCTGAATGACAGTGCCCCTCCTCTGCTAGCCAACAGCGGCTTTTTATCTAGCTGCATGTACCTTTCATTTTAAAATTAAGTAGTTGCTTGAAATTGATTCTAGAAAAATAACCAAAATTCCCTTTGTTGTTAGGCTGCCCTGCGACGCACAGATGTCATACTAGAAGTAGGCCCAGGAACCGGTAACCTGACAGTAAAGATGTTAGAAAAAGTAAAAAAAGTAAGTGTAAATTTCCAAGTTCTAACCATATCGTGCCTTAGACTGTAGCAAACTGAAGGATCCTTGAGTCGAATTATTCTATAGATATTGTTCTTAAGATTTGCGTAATTCCGATGAATTTTTAGCTGTTCACCTGGATCTTGTATGCTTTTATCAAAGTATATTGCTGTTGTCCATTTATGTGGTGAGCCTTGCATGTTTGGGGAAGGTGTATAGTGTAATAGGGAATAATACTTAAGCCTGTAGCAATAGATACAGTTGTTCTTTTTTACAATTGAAACTTTAATCCTAGTTGTATAAAGTTAAAAATATATGCTTTGCTTTCAGGTTATTGCTTGTGAAATTGATCCAAGACTTGTTGGTGAACTTCAGAAGAGAGTCCAGGGCACGTAAGTATCTCCTGTGGAAATAATGATCATTGAAAGCAGTGCAGCTGCTTTGGAAAAAGTTTTGGCAACATGCTCCTCTGAGAATAACCACAGTATATTTTCCCCCAGGTGTCTGGCAAACAAACTTGAAATCAAGGTTGGAGATGTCTTGAAAGCAGACTTGCCGTTCTTTGATGCGTGTGTGGCTAACTTGCCTTATCAGGTATAGGCTGAACAACATAGCAAAAGTTTTTTTCCTCTTAAATGGTGATTGCCCAGAAATTATACTAGTGCTATTACTCTTTTTCTCAGATTTCTTCACCTTTCGTTTTCAAGTTGTTGCTTCATAGACCTTTTTTCAGGTATGTGGATTCCCAAATGAGGGGTTTTTTTAGTTCTTAAAATATCAGTTTGATGGATCAGAGCCACACCAACTTTTTTTTTTCTGTAATATGAAATCTGCCAGTGCCTGGAAATTAGTTTATGTCCATGTATTAAGCATGGGGAGAAAATGTAGTCTTGGCGCTGGGGAGTGTCCAACTGATGAAGACAGGAATTGCACTTCTTTACACTAATATTATAACTAATTGTCTTTCCAAGGATAAGGAAGGGCCTTGTAGCATTTCAGGTGCCTTCATACCTGAGAAAGGAGGGTGGAAAGGGTAGGATTGAAGCCAGGATACTTTCTGTTGTCTAACCTAAAAATATAAATACCCAGGTACCTCAGTGTGTTGTTCAAGATGTCATATGTTCTTGATTTCTCTCACTGAAGCACTTGTGTTGGTGACACTACTGGTCTATTTGTGGAGCTAGAGAGTTGGTATTTGAAGAATTCCCCATAGAATTATTCAAGATTATTTGTTACAGTCAAGCACAAAACTCTTGAGACTAGCCTTTGTCTATTTGATTCCAATCCATTTAGCAGTATAAAGAATCAAATTCTGTTGTAGCTTTCAGGAGATTTAGATGGTTTCACCAAGATTTGTGGTTGTTTTTAAATACTTTTGAGCTAACTAAGGCAGGTTTGTTCATGACAAACTTACTGCTTCTAAGCACTGAAGTAAATCCTGTGTTTTCCAAGTATGTTAGCTGGCTTTTGACATGAAAGCTGATGGCTTAGAATTCATTTCCTCATTTCTGCTATTCTCAGGTGTGCAATACTTATGTTTCAAAGGGAATTTGCACTTCGCTTGGTTGCAAAACCAGGAACTAAACTCTACTGCAGGCTGTCTATTAACACTCAGCTATTAGCTCGAGTGGACCATCTGATGAAGGTATGTCATTCTGCATGAGCTAACAGTTAGAGGAATATTTCTAGGAATGTGAGGATTTGCTGCTTATTCATACAACTGCCTGACTTCTCCTGACTAACAGGTTGGAAAAAACAACTTCAGGCCTCCTCCCAAAGTTGAATCCAGTGTTGTCAGAATAGAGCCAAAAAACCCACCACCACCTATCAACTTCCAGGTGAGCATTCTATACTCTAATAACATAACGTACTAGTGATAATACTTAATTTCATTTCCCTTTTCATTTACTACTCAGTTCAATGTGCTGTTTTCACCAAGTACCAGCTATTCATTGGCATTTACATCACTCCAAAGTACTTACTCCTCAGTTGATCAGGATCACGCATTAGGACGTTACCTGAACATGCCACCATCAATTTGAGTGCAGCTTTGTTTATGGTATTTCTGGCAAGACTGAGGTACAACCTCCATGTCAGTTAGAGAGTTACTGGTAATAATGTCCCTTTTATCATGGTTTATATCTCCCAGAGATCCTTCTGGCTAATGACTTTGCTTGTTGTGGTCAAAGGAGTACTTGTGAGAAGTCTTATCTTCAGATAAGTGTGTATAATCTCAGAAGACAGATGTTATAAGATAGTATTCTTGAAGTTAATTTTTAAAACACTTTCATCTTCAAGACCATTTCAGCCTTGCCCAAAGTTAGTTGCATTTTCTTGAAATGTCTGCCATCTCGGCACATGAGACCTGGCCAGTAGCGTCTAGGCAGAAAAAGGAAAAATTCAAAGTTTTCTTGTGAGTGAAGTATTTTCTGCTATATTTGTATTGTTTTGACTGGTTTTCTATTGATTAGAAAGACGTTTTCCTAAAAGATTTTTGGTTGTGTTCAGTATTGTTACGAAATTGTCAGTAGTCACTGTTCTTTTTTTGTAGTAGCTGTGTGTTCCTTTCTGTAAATTCTGCAATTTTTAAATTTCAGGAGTGGGATGGTCTGGTAAGGATAGCCTTTGTTAGGAAAAACAAGACACTCTCTGCAGCATTTAAGTAAGTAACTTCTATGAAAAAAAAATCTTTTCAAAGTTTGAGACCCCATCCAGTTAATTTCCTTTTCTGCAAATGCATAGTAGTGCTGTATGCAGGCCAGCACAGTCTGGGATAAACTGTGATGGATGGTTTATGCTGAGGTCACAAGCTTTTTAGTCTAGAAGAAAACTAAGAAGCTGTTTAAAAAGAACAGCTCTGTGTAGTCACTACAGTTATTTTATAGCAAAGATTTAACAACAAATCAAGTAAAAAGAAACTAGCTAAAGCTCAATTTTAATTCTAAACTTGTTTTTCTTTCAGGTCAAGTGCTGTAGAACAGTTGCTGGATCATAATTACCGAATTCATTGTTCCTTACATAATACAGTAAGTTCCTTTTTAGTATATTCTTTTTCTGTGTACTGTGACCTACATAGTGACTTCTGTTATAAACATTAAAAATTAACACTGAAAAAGCTTAACATGTTAAAAGTCTTTCCATGAGAGTTTGAGGGAAGGAGGAATTAAACTCTTTTCTTAAAGAAAAATCTAAAAGGGTCACTAAGTTACAGTGAAAAAGCTGAAAGCTGAGTATGTTAATTAATATATTGTCTGTACATGTCTCAGGGACTTTTACTAACCTAATGAGAATTTAATAAGAAAACCTCTTGTGTGCATTTGGGTATACTGTTGTG
The DNA here is from genome assembly GCA_025331215.1 of Actenoides lindsayi. NCBI lineage: Eukaryota > Metazoa > Chordata > Aves > Coraciiformes > Alcedinidae > Actenoides > Actenoides lindsayi. The sequence goes on from WTSP01014029.1 coordinate 3,807, forward strand.
AATCATTTGTAGTGAATGCACTGAGGTATAAATATGCAGATACAGGAAAATAATAATAGAATATCCATAAAAGAAACTTCTATCATTTCAAACAAGAACCATTCTAAAAGCAGGAAAAGAACAGATGATTTAAATGAACCTTTTTTTCCATACTATGAATAGAAAATTAGTTTGTATCTTATTTTCTATTGACAGGAAATACCCGAAAACTTCAAAATTGCAGAGAAAATACAGACAGTCCTAAAAAATACAGGTTACTCTGAAAAACGAGCCCGTTCAATGGATATAGATGACTTCATTAGGTACTAGGTTTTTTTCTCTTTATGCCTTCCTTTTAAGCTTCTTCAAATTCTGTCTTCATCTGTACCCGTGTAGCACAGATTAGTATTGGGTTACACAGGAACAGTACAAACTGTTTTCTTCTCAGTGCTAGACACTCCTTGCTTCTAGTGCTGAATATGAACAAACACTTAAACACTAGATAAATACTTCTAATTGCTGTGTACAGTATTGAGAAGCAACTAGCTAGAGATCCCAGTTTCTGGTGTTCGTGTAGTAGACCTTTCTATGTCTCCCATGGAAAAATGGAATTATTACCATTTCCTTGGAAGCTTACCCAGCGCTTCCTCAGTCCTGAGGATTAGGCTGTAGTCTGTAGCATAATTTGGAAATTATCTGGAGTAATTAACTGCTATATTCTGCTCTTCTGGTCAGTTAAGTGGCAGCATCAATCCTCTTCTAATTTAAGATAAAAATGCGTAGTTGTTTAACAGCTGTATCAATTGTCACACTGAGACTCTTTGAAGAAACACAGTAAACCTGGTAGGATGCGCTATACCTAACTGCACTGAAGATATACCTGTATCTCTAAAGTGGTAATTGTGATAAAAACTTCCTAGTTTAAGATTTGCAATAAACCTTTGTGGCAGCTGAACAGCAATGGCTGCTTTCATGCTATTTTCATGTTCTGTTCCAGCCAGCATGTCTTAGATATACCTTAAACTGAAATATTAATTAGTATAAACTGTAAAATAACTCTTTCACTCTTACAGACTGCTGCATGGCTTCAATTCAGAAGGCATCCATTTCTCATAGATTCTACTAGAAGAATGAAAGATGTATTTTGTCACTGAAGTCTTACTTACGCCAGAGTGACCAGACTGGGACAAGCTCTTTTTACAAAAGCAATGAACAGAATACAGCATACATGCTCTGGTTCTTACGGAAACCTTACATGGAGTGAGGTGCTGGACTCCTCGTAACAATGTATTTTTTAAATACACGTAATAACAAGGATTGATGCTATCATAATTGAAGCCTGTTTTCTTGTCATAGACTTCACCTCAGTATATTCTTGCACGGTACTCAACAGTACAACCCATGGTCTGGGCAACAAAACCAGAGTTGTCGTCATTCCATTTCTTCGGGTTTTTTTCTTCATTTTAAATTATATTTAATCACTTTCTTTTCATTTGAATGCTTGTCTCTTCCATTTGTCCTGTAGTAGCTACCCACATTTCAAGTCTCTTTGTAATCTGCTTCTCTTATGAGAAATCCCAGTAACTGTTTCTCAAAAGTAAGAGCCTTTATCTTGTGGGCTTGGTATCATTTGCAAAAAACATTATCGAGGTACCTGAAACTACTAGTGTCACCTCCTTTACTCCCTTATTGCCATCAAACCACTGTAGGAACCAGCAGAGGAATACCACAGGCCCAGCACTCATGAGGGTAGACAGCAGGGGTTTTGTCAACTGTAAACTCAAGCAGCTATTTTTATAAGAAAACTACTTCAACCTTCAAGGCAAGCAGGAGTTTTATCACAGAGCAAAGCTTACTCAGCGAGTCTTAGAGTAATGCATGCACACCTGTGTCCTGACAGAAGGACTTACTGAAGTGTCTTAATGTAGTTTGGATTACATAAATTTCTTACTAAGGACAAGGCAGAGTCATCTCAGGAAAGTTTGCATTAACTCTGCATAGCAGCTGTCAAAAGAAAAATTGACTTTGCTCTGTCTTACAATTCAGGAAAACAGTAACTATTAACTCTGTAGCATCATTCAGGGTTGAAGGCATGACTCTTGTGTATTAACTGCCACAAGTAATTTTGTCATTTATAGCATATCTCTTTCCATAGGACCACCGTATGTGGAGAAAGGCAAATTAGCAAAAACTCCTCTCAGATACTACTTCATTTTATATTTACAGAATCATTTAGGTCGGAAAAGACCTCTAAGATCATCAAGTCCAACCATTAACCCTCCTCTCTTAAATCCACCACTAAGTCATATTCCCAAGCACCACATCTATATGGCTTTTAAATATATCCAGGGATGGTAACGCAACCATTTCCCTGGGAAGCCTCTTCCAATGCCTGACAACCTTTTCAGTGAAATTTTTTTTTCCTAATGTCCACTTTAAACCTCCTCTGGTGCAGCTTGAGACCCTTCATTCCCTCTTATTCTGTCACTAGTTACTTGTGAGAAGAGACCAAAGCCCACCTCCCTACAACATCCTTTCAGGTAGTTGTAGAGAGCAATAATGTTTCAGCCTCCTTTTCTTTAGACTGAATAGCCCCAGTTCCCTCAGCTTCTGCTCGTAAGACTTGTTCTCCAGACCCTTCCCCAGCTTAGTTGCTCTTCTCTGGACCAACTCAGAACCTCAATGTCTTTCTTGTATTGAGGTGCCCAAAACTGAATACAGTACTCAAGGTGTAGAGCCTCACCAGTGCTGAGTACAGAGGGACAATCATCTCCCTGGTTCTGCTGGCTATGCTATTCCTGATATCACGTTCTTGGCCACCTGGGCATGCTGCTGGCTAATATTCAGCTGCTTGTCCATCAACACCCCCAGGTCTCTTTCTGCCAGGCAGCTTTCCAGCCACTCTTCCCTGAGGCTGTAGCATTGCCTGGGGTTGTTCTGATTGTTGCAGGACCCAGCCTTGATACATCCAGTATCAATTCTTTAAAAGTCATTGATTCAGAAGCATATACAAGAACACCCTCTTGAATTTGCAGGCATCCTGAGAGGTTGTCTTGAAAAAACTGAATTGCTCATTTATTTTACAATGTAATGATTTTAGTGCTGCTTCACTGCATAGAGAACCAATTTACAAGTGAGGTAAGTAGCCACAACAGTATGATCAGACTAATACAGAAGGAATAAATGCTGGAGATCCGTGTCACACTTCCTGAACTCTCCTATTTTATAGGATGGGCATCAAGAGCTTGACCGAGTCCTGTTCAAGTAGTTCCAGTCCATCACTGCAAAGGGTTACAGGAATTAAGTGCTGTAACCAGCTATGTGATTATCTTGATTCTCACTGCTTCAGTATGTGTAGATTCGTCCTTTACAGTAGGCTCTGTCATAAAGACTGTCTCTTAACAGTCACAGACACAATTTCAGCTTGTACCTGCTACCTGATGGGCCTTTTCAAGGCTTAGTAAAACACTGCTGAGCACTAGCTGCCTCTGTCCTTCCTGCCCTTCTTGGTACCCGCTCAAAACCTCAGCCTGGTTGTGTCTCTAGGCTTGCATGGAGAAACAGTGGGAAGCCACTGTTTCTCATGTAGGATGTGGCAATCTTCAGAGGCCTTTTAGAAAGTAAGCTTTCTCTAGAGCAGCTTCAAAGAAACTCCCTGGTATTACATGATAACCTGTACTATCATCTACTAACAGAAGCTGCTTCCTTATGGTTCACTATTTTTTTAACTGTGATGGACATTATTTTTAAACAAATGCTCAGCGAGATGTGTGATGTTTTAAAACCCATTACAAAACTAGTTAGGACAGTGCTCTAGGGAACTTTTTCCTTTATGATAAATTTGTACAGGAGAGTTACTTTGAGCAGTAAATACTCTGAAATCAGAAGCCTTTTCAGAAGTTAACTCCAATGTGCTCACAAAGTGAATCCCTTCCCAAAGCATGGCAGAAGTGTCATAGAAGTAAATTCTCATCTGTAATTCATTTAATAGCTTAATTTATTAAACACATTATGTAAAATCTACATTGTTTCAGATTTCATGTTTACACACAGAAGGATTTTTTTATTTAACCATGATGCGACAAAAGCTTCCCATAGCCTACCTTCCTATGGGAGATACAAACATTAAACACTACAAGAATTTCTGGCTCATTTAACTCTCTTCTCATTGCCTTCCCTTTATTTCCCTTATACAACCTTGTATTCCAAAAGTAATTTTTGAACAGTTCCAAGGGAAAGTCTGCAGATACGAACTCCTGGAAACAGGGAGAACTCCTAGAGAGGTCTACAATTCTTCATTTGACAAGAAGTTCTTACATGAAAGGTCAACCCTTTTTGGATGCTGACTTGCAAAAATAACTTGAGTGCCACCACCTAAAAAGTGCTGACACAACATGGCACCATTTGCAAGAATTCAGGTTCTTTCGGGATATCTGTTAGCACTAGGTAGAGGCATTGTGCAAAGTCCTCAAATGGTGCTAGTTCACCCCACTTTTCAGCTGCTGGCACTGTACAAAGGGGAAAATAGGTATTAGCTTTTTTTGGTTTTTTTTTAAAGCAAGAGAGCTACTTAAAACTACCTTCAAACTACGGTTAATGTACATGTAAGTTTGTCATGCATCAAAAGCCAAATTTTAACAGTATGTGAGAGGCCAATATGTATGTATTTATCTGGATCCCCGAACTGTGACAGTTAATCCTTTCCATATGCAGAGGTCAGATCGTACCTTAAATGTGAGAGCATTATCACACCATACCACATACTGTATATCTGCATTATCCTAAGATACAACTCTTCTCAGTACGTAAACATAACCCTTTATTATACATCAACTAATTTATATTTTTGCTTTTTTGTTTTGTCTTTTTTTAAAATTATTTTATTTTATTACAGAGAAAAATGTAGAATTATATAACCATTCTTTATGGTATTCAAATAAATCTAGATTCCAGATTTTTACAAGGAGGATGGAATGTCAGCTGTTTGTCCACTCTGTAACAGCTCTTGCAATTCCTGTTCACATGATATGGCACATCCTGTGAAATGAAACTAGCCACCAAAAAAGAAGTTTCAAAACACATGAAAAATGTACACACATTAAAAGCAATTCATATTGACAAACAAGGAATGTTGTTTATTAAAGCTGTGCTTTAGAAAGAGGATATTTAGGGTTAAGTAGCCTTCATCAAGGCACAGAATGGGAAGAGGTAAGCACAGCTGTCTGTCGAAGAGAAGTTCTGTACAACCACTAGTGAGGTGTGCATGCACGCAAACACAATTTAAAACTGCACAGCTGGTCTTTGTAACAAAACTGAACATAGTCAAAAGGAAATACTGTGACCTTTTTAATGGCCACAGTTTTACTTCAGTATTAAAAACATGGCAAGTATTTCCAAACATAAAATTCACAATTTGAAAAAATGAAATATTTTAAACAAAGTGCTTCACAGATCTGAACCCTGCATGGTTGTGCTGTCTGGTCTAGAAGCATTTTGTAGACATCATAGGAGCATTTCACACAAAACTGAAAATGTCATTCAGGTGAATAAGAAACAGGACATTTCCACAGACATTTCTAGCAGTTTTACACTTTCAAGTAGTTGAGTTCTTTCGGCCACTTGGTTTTGTAACAAATGTGTGCTACAGCAGTACGGGTTCGCGGACTCCTTTAGCAGCAAAGGCCTATTTCAGAGGGCACGTGGTCTTTTCGGGTTGATCTGTTTACTGGCCTGTTCCTCCTCTTGCAGAGCTGCCCGGAAAGATTTGACTTTATCTTTAATGAAAAAGAGAGAATGAGTACTGATGCGCCTGTGCTCAACACATATCTTGAAGCTAAGCCCTGATGCTCCACATCCCAGCCCTAATGCACAAGAACATTTCTCCACAAAAATAGCTGACACTACAAACTACAAGACGATGCAGATAAGCTTAAATTCAATACTCACCATACAAACAAGTTGCTTAGCAACTTACTTCCTTCTTAGATGCTACTTCTGTCTCTGTGCCATATAGGTTTGGGAACTGCACAATTGCATTCCCAGCATGTAACCTGTTCATACTTAAATTCTGCTCCTAACTTACAGAGCATAGGGAGATACACACCGTATCATCCTTTTTCTTCCCAGCACCTTCCAAACCATCCTTAGAGGCATATAAAATTGTATTTGGTCAGTCACTTCTGTACACTGTAAAACCCAACAGAGCAAATTCTACTCCCCCGTTTTGCTATGAAAGTGAAAAGCATTTGTGATTAAATTTTGGAACTTTTTCACCGTAACTATAACAAGAGTGGAAGAAACCTGAGAAAGGAAGTGTGGCATCCTTTCATAGTTCTATTCCTGCTCCCCTCCATTCCCCACTAATATGCCCAAGAATGGGAAGATGGAAACCAAAATGACAACATAAAGACGTCAGTTCCAGAGTGACAGGAATAAAAGCTGAAACATTCAGTGACCATTCTGTGCCATAAGGAGAATACAAAGATACTGAGAGAAAGAATTTTCAACTTAACCTTTCTGGAAAGAGCCTACTTCTCTCCTGTAAAGCTATAAATGTATCACGCTGCCTGTAAAGATGCAAGGATCTCTTAGATAACCTTCACCTTCAGTACTTTGTTTCAAAAGCAGTATCTATCTAGTTTTTGGAGAACAGGGTGTCACTTAAACTATATTTTCACTGCTGTTGTCTCAAACCGTCTCCTGAAGATGAAGCCATCATCCATCCAAAGCAAAGGAATGTACCTCCCAATTCTTTACTCAAGTATACTGTTGTCCATGCATGCTTACAGGGCAGGCAGGCCACATCTGATTTTCTCGATGTATTCTTCTAACTTACAGCAGATACTCAGACTTCAGTAAAAAGTAAGATTTTGTCTTATGAGTTTTCTAACATAGATCAAAAAACCCCACCTGCCCCACCCTTGAACTTTTACCAGTACAGCATGTCTGCTGGAGTCCAAATAGTTACAGAAACTAAAACAAAAATTCATCTTCATGGTGTACCATGCTGACAAGCTGATTTTACAAGTGGCCGAGTCAATTCTGGGCACTAAGAACTACCTGTGGTTTATTTATCAACAAAGAGAGGCTGACAAAATTCAGGCAGAAAGGCTATTGAAGAAAAAAGTAAGCTAACAATCAAGCTACTTAGAGCTTGATGCCACTCTTAAGCACAGTCTTAGAAGTAGACAGCAGACTCCCTGCTATAGAAACAGCAGGAACTGAGAGTTCCTACTACTATTTCCTCATTGCATTACCTTATTTTATTCATACAGTTCATTTGGATTTTCATTTTCTTTCCATTGTTTTTTGGAACAAGGGAAAAGAAAGGAAAGTTGCAGCATCAAGTTTGTATTTCCTGAAGGTAAAGCAGAATTTTTTTTCCTTTGAACTAGGATGAACTGAGCACAGATGTGAATTTGTTCTTAGGCAGCAGAATAACTGTTCCTTCCACATGACACTGCAGGGCAGCGTAGGGAGAAGTAAGACCCTAAAACAATCACGGGGTTTTTTTGCCTTGTTATTACTGCAAGTCTACATGGAATACTAAAGCACACTGCTAATAATGCACACAAAAAGTGATTAAAAGCAATTTACCTCTAAGTTCAGTCAGAATATCAATTTTTTGCTCCAGAATTGCTTCAAGTTGGGTAGCGTAAGAATCCACATCATAGTCCACTTCTTCCGTCATCTCAAGAAGAGCTTTTTCATCTTCCAGCCATCTAATAGATTCCTAGATAAAAGTTAAGAAAGCAAAATCAAACAAACTAAATACATTAGCAAACTTTCATGACAAGTTTCAAGACAAAGAGCTGAATTAGACCTTTTTTTCAACAGGATGACACTTCTACTCTCTAGTCACCTCATTATCTCAGATTGCAATCCTAAAATAAAATCTGATTCCTAATTCAGCAGAACTGCATGTTTTCTACATTGTTTCTTAATTCCAGTGGTCATACCAGCAACAGGTAAACCCCAGTTCTCTTCAGAATATTATGTGGGTGGTAAGCTAAGAAACCTCAAGAGAACAGAACTTTATGTCACAGTTATGTCCTCTTAGGCAGGTATCAAACTTTGAAGTCAGGCTTCAGTTTTAAGTATGTGGCTGGTTGCCACTGTCTATAATCAGTGTCATTACTACAGTCAAGGAACCAAGATAATTCTGTCTATAATCAAAAGCAGCTTTAAGAGATGCTGTATAAAAGAAGAGATATTTTAAGCTCACTACTGGATGATCTAACTCCCCAGATAAATAAGAGTACAGAAGAGGTTGGTTAAAGCAACTCTTAGGCATCTTTACCCTTCGAGTATTACCAAAAAAAAGAGGAAAAAATGAAATCTTGCAGCAAAGAAGAATACAACCAGGAGCTTAAAGGTTACAGAACCATGCAAAGCTGTGATCAGAACTGATCCCACTTGAAATGCTTTTATTTAAAATATGAAAAGCAGCTGATGGTTCTAGGCATGCTGGGCCTGAAAAACTAAAAATAAGTCTTTTCTTCTGTGCTCAGTATCCCAAGTAAAATTGAAAACATAGTCCAAATGCCAATATATGTTTTTTGGCTTTCAAGGCAGATGGAAGTCACATTGGGATAGGATTCATCTAATGTAAACTTGAACATACAAGACACAAGGGAAGACCAACACCTCTAGAGCACAATTCTTCTGTTCATCTTTTTTAGACATTTTTGTTTTGGAAAGCAGGTTTTATATCAGCAGCTTCCAGGAGAAAGCTGACAACTCCTGCCTGGTACAGCTGGTAGATTTTGTATTGCTGCAGCCCACCTCCACCCACAGCATAAACTAACAAGCCATGCTGTGAATGAAGGGAGCTGAGGCTTGGACACATTTCCTTCCAGTGACTGCCGGGAGGAGCAGTATCTCCACCAGAAGGCCAGATGGACACACAGGGGCAACATCTTAAACTAATGCAGCTCGTCTCTCCAGAAGTCATAAGCATTATGACACAGCTACGGCATATGGTGTATGACTTTCACACTTCTGCATGTTTTACTTCAGGGCTAATGTTCTGTAATAACTAAATCTCTACATCTGTTGTAAAATGTGTTACTTAGCATCCTACTGTATTATGAACACACATCAATGTTCCACTACGTTAGATAGCTAAATTGAGGATATGTGTGTATTCCTTACACATTTACTGCTCTGCTGTTCTCTTGCAACAGACATGCCAAACGGACAGCCTGCTTAAAGACTCTAAGGTCACGAACAGAAGCGACTTGCATTTCCTTCTGAAAACCAGTAACTCATTACTATAATTATTTTGTTAAAGGATCTGTGCATTACACTGCATGGGCAGTATTCTTTCCGAAGATCCTGACTAATAACAAGTGAAAACCTCTATGTATCTGTAGAAAGTGAGCAAACAGGCAGTTAGAAATACATGTCTCTTCTGGACCTCAGTATCTGAGAGGGAGATGTCACAAAAGGATACTCCGATGAGATACTTAGAGGGAGTACTACAGTATCTTAGAGATGATGAAACAGAAATGGTGTTGATAGAGACATTACTATTAATTGTTATCTCTGACATAGACTAGACAGTGAAATTGAAAATTTTAAAACCAATATGAATAAATTCCATGCAACTAAAAAAAACCAACCAAACAAAAAAAAAAACCACCCCAAAAAACAAACCCACACAATCACTAATGCTAGAAAAGGACTACAACAGAAAATATAGTAAACGGTAACAAGTAAAATGAAAACAGCAACTTTTCTTACAATGAACAAAGTTTGTTTAGGAATGTTTGTTGAGAAGGAAAGGAAAGGAAAATTTTGCTGAATTTGTGGGATGACACAGAAATATGCCTTCTCTTTCATCATGTGGACAACGATTATGGGATCTGTCCCTTTGTTTGCTACAACAGGCTTAGCATAATAAAACAATTTAGAAATCTCTGACACCAATGATATGACTAGATGATATCTTACATCTTCAAGATTATGTACTTTGTTTTATTCTAATCCAGAAATTCACGTCTTCCCAATAAAAGCAGAAGTCCATCTTTACCTGGAAGACAGCCCTGTGGTCTTCTACTACTTGCTCCTCCATTTCTACCATTTGTGACACAGCTTCATGGAAAGTAAACAACTGCGGAGAAACTTCCTCTTCCTAAAAACAATAGTTAAGCTTGTTAAGTCTTGAAAGAACTGTGGCTATACAAAATATACTGTATGTGATCCATCTCATCACAGAACACAAAAAGAAATACACAGAAGACAGAATCTGACAAAAATATAATTTAATACTTCTCCAGAAATGAGTGGAGGGGACAATAAATTCAAAATGTTCACAGAGTTAAATTTAACTCATATTCACTAAAAATTTCCAGTCACTAATCCTACTGAATACCAGATAAAAGAATAATCCACATTAATAAAACAAAGTTCAAATAGTGGGAAGAGGAAGTCACAAGGAAAGAATACTAATTTCTAGTAGTTTTTAATGCCTACAGAAAATTTCAGAAAATGCCTATAGATAACTCTAGTTTTCTGTCAGGGCTTTTTGTTGTGCATATCAAAAAGGGAAAGGAAAAAAGAGGAAAAAAAAAAAAGAAGAGGGGGAAAAAAAAGAAAAAAAAAAAAAAAAAAAAGCAAAAAAAAAGAGAGGAAAAAAAAAAAAAAAAAAAAACCCACCACAACATGAACCAACCCAAAAAACAACACAACCCAGCAACTACATTCAATATATTTCAGGAAATCAAAATTAAATTAATCCTTTGAGAAAAAAAAGGAATAAGTGTAAAGTGAGAAACCTAAAATGTGCATAGTGACTAATACATTGGAAGAATTCTCAACATGGACTTACCAACAGGGGCAAACGGGGCTTCTTTAAAAATGAACAGTTAACAATCCAAGGAGAAAGGACTAGGTAGGCTGTTATGTTCTAGCAAGACTGAATAGTTCCTTCTACGATGCCTTTGGAATCTTTTTTTAAAACATATCGTAAGGCTTAATTTCATTCAACATGAACAATGAAAAAGTATGATCTGAAAGGATATCTGGTTGGAAGGACTGTCCAGGGGGAAGCTCTAAGAACCACAGAATTACAGAATCACAGCAGTGTAGAGGTTGGAAGGGACCTCTGGAGATCATCTAGTCCAACCCCCCTGCTAAAGCAGGTTCACCTACAGCAGGCTGCGCAGAATTGCATCCAGGCAGGTTTGAAAAGTTTCTAGAGGAGGAGACTCCACAATCTCACTGAGCAGCCAGAGCGAGTGCTCTGTCACTCTCACAGTAAAGGGATTACTAGCCAGTTCTTACAAAACAGGAGTCCTAGAAGAAAAGCCAGTCACTAAAATGAGAAACACAGTAGACACTATGAAGAAGTGCCTGAGAAGGCAGTCAGTCTTGTGAAAAATAAGTTAGGACAGTAAGAATTTTTCATTTCTGTTTTTCATCAGTCTTTGGACTAATCATCTTTTGGACTAATCTCCATTGAACATTTAAGGAACCAGGACTAATAACCAGCTGACAATCAGCAGCGAGGGGAAAATGCCCTTTAGAAAATTAATCTTAGCTCTCCACTCTCGCAGCCCAGGGATATGTACTGGGAGCATGATGCATCTCTCTCCCCCCAACACTGCACTAGGGTTTTACCCCATGAAAATCAGGATATTAGTAGCCAGATTTCTAAATGCACAGAAAAGCAAACTCACTTGAAATGGGTGTTGCATGCAGGGAAAATAATGCTCAAAACCAGAAGAGTGTTAAATGGAAGTATCCTGTCACACTCATCTGTTTAGCTGCCTAAAAAAATATGAAGCTATACTGGAAAAAAAATGCATGTTAAAGAACGCTAGAGCCTAGAGCAGACCCTGCCTAGATATTCAAAGCCCTAATCAGCAAGGACAATAAAGAAACATTCTCCTCTCACTCTTTTAACATTTTTGATTTGTTTGTTTTTTCTGTATGGGAATGAACATAATAACATGAAGTGAAAAGGTAAAGAGATGCACTGTATTTACTTAACGATCTTGCTAATAGGCTATAAATTCTATATGAATTCTGCCATTGTATTTATCATAATCATTTTCCATTAATGCTGTAAAACACTCACATTTTGTTCACAAAGCAGTTTGAGATCATCTCTCTGAGGAGAGCTCCCCA
>WTSP01014030.1:12587-32005 GCA_025331215.1 Actenoides lindsayi
GCAGTTAATTAAAAGAACTGAGCTGAAAAGTAAAATTATTGAACAGAATTAGTTCTGTTCTCACTCAAACCAGGACACACCCACAACAGTGTCACCCATATTAGCCTGCCTCTTAATTCTTACCCATCAGATTTCAACACATTTCCCATCCCCACCTAGGTAGAGCTTGATACATTCCAGTTGCTCTTGCACATAAAAAGCAACTCCATCACCTCACCTTGCTGGTCTATCTTTTCTAAAAAGTACATAGCCATCCATGACAGCATTCCAGTCATGCAAGCTATCCCACCATGTCTCTGTAATTGCAAGGAGATCATGTCCCTGTGGACACACCCATATCTCTAGTTTTACCTGTTTATTCCTCATGCTGCATGTAGTGGTGTACAGACATATCAGAGACCTAACTGAGCAAGGTTTCCCTGGAGAGGTGCAAGAGGAACTACCATAATCATAATCAGACTTGAGGTGGTTGTCCTTCTGGCTTTCAGCTTTGAAGGCAGCTAAGGAGCAGTTGATGTTGCTCTGGTTGGCCTGGTATATTCCTCAGTCGGATGTGATAACATGAGCATTACCACTTTGGACCTCACAACCTGAGTCCTTCAGTTTAAAGCCCTCCTCACAGATCAAGCTGCTTACTGATGCATGGTGCAAGGTTCAATAGACTTTAGATTGAACTTTCAAAAACATGGTTAGGGACCCAAATCAGAAAAAAAAAATAGTACTGAAGGACTGCACACTGACTCAGTGCCTCAAAATTAGTTGCAAGTTTGAGGAATGGAATTTATGATGTAGCGTGGGACATCTCAAATTTCCAGTACAGCCCTCAAACACGATTCATACCAGCCAATACGTTTGGATGGTGCATGTCTAAGCTACACATTTGAAAATGTCAGAAACATCTAAAATTTTGTCTTTCTCCTGAATTTAGGCACTTATCCATAGTCCAAATTCAGTTCTCTGGAATTAAGATTTGCAACCAAAATGCTTCACCTGCACTTCTATGTAAGTCATACGAAGTGTCAGCAAAGACAACTGTCTCCTGCATCTCTTTCTGAAGACAGCCAGCAAGGAGGGGGAGGAGGAGGAGGTGATATTACTAAACACATTTTGCATAACAGTCTTGCCATGAAAGTACTTGCCGCCTTCTCCTGACCTATTTTCAAATGAAAGTAACTGTGGGAGCTATGCAATGTGCTGAAGTTGATGCAGTCATTATGCATGAAGTGAGCTCAGAGAACACCTACTGAATGGAGCCACTGGGCAGACTTAGCACAAGGACTCACTGCTTTGCATCACAGATGGACTGAGTGGGGAGGGTGTACATTTAGATGTTTTATTCATCTGAGAGGGGGATATCTTTGTATGTGTACAGTGGCACACTAAGTTAGAATACTTAAATGTCTATGGACTCTCAGACATGTAAGTGAGTGCATGGAGTTTTTTAGACCACCCTTGTGGATATAAGTGGTTAAATTACACTATAACTGTATGGTAGGTGCCTAAGTGCTGTTTTGGATCTCACCTGGTATTGTTTTAGACATTGTCTATGCATAAAAGGTTTGGTAATTTTACTTTTTGAGATTCTAACAAACATTCAGGTGTAACAGGGAAGCAATAAAAAATTAAATAGGCCTAGATTTTATTCAAAAATAAAGAATATGAAGAAAAAGTAGGGAGAAAACTCCAATACCTTTTCTAGACCCTGAGACCTAACAGTTGTACCTTTTTAATTTGGAGATGTTTCTATACATCTTACTTGTTGGGTTTGGGGTTTTTTTGAATCATTGTTTGTTTTTCTTAGTTGTTATCACTGTCAAAGCAGGTAAGAAGTAGAATTGTATTTTTATGAGATATATCATGAAAACATTTTGATAAGAAGGAAACCTGTAAGAAAGAAAATAGTGTATGAAAAAAATGTAGAAACATTTCTGTCTTTCCCCATAGGAAAGAACAGTCTTACATATTCTAGCAACTCTTATGAATATCTTTATACCTTTTTAAAAGGCTGTAAGCACAAAGGGTAAATCCCTAAAGGCTATCAAGATGGACACCCAGGTAGTAACAAACAAAACAAACATACCTGTAAACCTCTGTCCCAGAAAAGAAACGAGCACATCTCTCTGCTGCTGTGTTTTCTGTTAATTGCTTTTGAATAAAGCTGAATATCTTCATTCAACACATAAAGTCTCAGTCCATTTTTAAATTTCTTTCTTTTTTTCTCTGATTTTCCTTTATTTTTTAAGACTAAGTTGAAGACATGTAATGTCATGAAGTGTAGAGCACCTTGAATTGTTCACCATGCGGAACTCTGATGTGTTCAGATCTCAAAAAGCTTAGTCTTTTCAGATGGTCCCTTGTCTCATAGGCATGATGTCCAGCAAGCAGAATACAGCAGATACTGAGACATATTAAGGACATCAATATGTGATTGCAAGCCATTGAGTTATCTCAGTTTAATAAGTTCCCACAAGTTGTGATCACTTGTGATTTTCTGCCTCCATTATAAAGGAGCTGAATACTAAGTATGCAGAAGCATGAAGATTATAGAAGGCTGCTGACTAGAAGCTCTTCCCTCTTTATTCATTGTTTTAAATAAGACAAGACACATCATAAGCACAAGGATCAATCCTAATCCTTTTTAAGGCGTGGTTCTTCTTTGTACCTCTACTAAGGTCTGGTCAGATTTGTGGATTATAGGCAATAATCCATTAATCTACAGAGATGGGTGGGGTAGATAGAGTCCTCTGATAAACAAGAACTTATTTAAACTTTATCAAACTTGAAGAGAAGCCAGTTCCAAATTTTCCTACAGTTTTTAAGACAGTGTTTAACTGTTAAGAAATTATATATAGAGAGAAACTTATATGCATATGTATAAATACATATTCATTTTCACTTTCAGTTTTGCATTTTTGAATTCCAAATGGCCTTTCTCTTGGTATATCTTTTCAAATAGCAGAAATAAGTTTCAAAAAGTTTTCAGAAAACTTTGCTGGCATTGCATCTCCTGAGATCTTAATTGTGATCTTGTTAAGGGTTATGGCTGGGCTGGCCACTGGACAAATGGCAGATGCTCTCTATTAACCCTTCTCAAATGGGAACAGAAAGGGAATAAGGGAGAGAGACTTCTGGATTAGAAAATAAAATTAAAACAGCTTTAATGAAAATAATTATAATAATAGAAATATATATATATATATATAAAAGCACTACACGTCCCCTCTGATGTCAATTATGTCACTATCACCACTGATGTTGTGGGTAGGCACTGGAGAAGTCCCAGACTTGATTCAGAGGCAGATGTGAACTGGATTCAGGAGTTGGATTATGGAACTGTATTTAGAAACACATGGATCAGGATCAAAAGCAGAATGGACTGTCGTCCTCTGACACCGGTATTGAAGAAGACTGCTAGACCCTTGTGAGCTTTATGTTAAATATGACATATATGGGATGGAATACCTTGCTGGTCTGTTTAGAGTCACCTGTCCTATCCACTTCTCCCTGCAGGTGTGGCCTTTTCCTTCTACACCCTCAATATGGTACACAAGATGCAGCGGTGACCTTGATCTTAATAGATACAAGTATAAGCAAGTGCCTTTCTGCACACATATTCTTAGTAGTAACTATAAACAACGAGTTTTATCACTGCTAGAAGAAGACACTGCAAAAATATGTCATTAACCTCAGAAAAAGCAGCTCCTTACTTCTGTTCTAACTGAAACCAGGACAGATTATCTGGGTCTGTGGAGTGCTGCTTGGTCCACAGGGGGGGACATTCCTCAGAACACACTGTTCTTTCTGCACAAATTATCTGTAATCTTTTTTTTTTTTAGATATCCAGCAGACTCAAAAGACGGGAATGAACTAATTTTTGTTTTCCTTTTTACTATGTATTATCCATTTCTGTATCGTGAAACTAGAAGTCAGTAATTAAACTGAGTAAAGCTGAAGCAAACATAATAAGATGTGAATCAATAAATACAGTGACTCTTAAAAGAGGATTTTATTCATGCTCTTGTTCTTATATTTCTTAAGAAAATAATATATGGTATTTTCTATCCACAAAAGACTAATTGCCAAAAAAAAAAATACTTTTAAAATCTATTTCATCACTCCTACCCCATTGCTTTCCAATTTTTTCCACCTTCTGTTGCAGTCTTCACTCTTAGGCTACTTCTAGAGAGAGCCACAGTGATAAACTAGAGGAGCTGAAGATCTGTTGATGCTGTATGATGACACATTCACACATATAAGTGTCATAGAACTTTCTTAATGTGACATTTTTCTTAATAAAGGCAGTGGTTTTGTTGTGCACGCTTATACCAGGGATAAA
The DNA here is from genome assembly GCA_025331215.1 of Actenoides lindsayi. Taxonomy (NCBI): domain Eukaryota; kingdom Metazoa; phylum Chordata; class Aves; order Coraciiformes; family Alcedinidae; genus Actenoides; species Actenoides lindsayi. The sequence goes on from WTSP01014030.1 coordinate 16,924, forward strand.
TTTGTTTCTAATTATCTGGCACAACTGCCATAGCAGAGCATGCTGTGTATGCCAGCACTACACAGATAGAGATTTTGTGAGAAGTGACACATTCTGGATTTAGAATGTGAGAAGCAGCTGAGGAGTTCACCACAAGGCACGGGTGTGAAAACTTTACTTACAAGTTGTTTTTTCCTACTGTGTCCTCCCTGCAGCTGATGGAGTAATAGAGTTTGCTTACAGGCAGTCAATTAGGCACCTACAGTTACTCCACAGGGTGTAGATTTTATATGAGTGGCTTGTTCATAAACAAAAGGAATTACTGCAAATTCTGCCCTAATAGTCTCCATTCCTAAACATCACCACATTATTTATTCCATATCTTGTTGCACTCACACACAAGGTCTTTGTTTCCTTTTCTGGCCTCTTTATTACCGGGATAGATTGACACAGACTGCAATACCCCATTGTCTAGCACACAACATAATTTTTTCCCTGTCTTCACATGTTAAAGGGTCAGTTTTGAATGGAGAAACTTAAAGGAAGACTCTGAATCTGAAAGAATTAGTAATGCTGAATTGGTATTAGTAATGCTGAATTGGTATTAAGAATCTTGGAGCTGGTATTGCACTGTATTGTTTTGAAGGGATCGTGTCACTGGAAATAATTTTAAAGAGATCAATCTAAGCTTCTGACAGTTCACGAAAACTGAAAGTCAAGCATCATGTTACAGCTTTTGCATATATTCCTTGTACAAGGAATGAAATATACAATTCATATGTACAAATTATTCCAAAACAAGGAGTGAGAGTCAGTATTCCTACTTTCCCAAGCAGTTGAAATGAATTTATTTACTTAGATGTAGTGAGAAAGAAGACACATGACTTATGCTGGAAACACAGTTTTTACTGTTTGCTGCTCTATATACATGTAGATACATATACGCATGTATATGCAAAGAAATGATGGTATAAATAAATATAAAATACTTACAGTATATTGATTATTAAAATGTGAAAAAGACTAAGAATCATAATTAAAATCAGGACTGTTCTGTAAATCATGTCTTAACTCTTCTTAAGCAGTTCTTTCTGTCTTTGTTTGACTGGTATTTTTATTTACTCCCCTTAGAAGCCTCTTTACAGAACATTAATACCACCTCTCACCCCCCATACACTGCAGTCACTGTACTCTTATCAGTACTTTTCTCTCTTCTCCCCACTCCCATGTCCTTCCCCTCCGTTCCCTTGTCTTTCTCCCTCTGTGGACTTTAAGAGGAATGTGGGTGGGATTGACTTTAAGCAGCAAGCAGACAGCAGGAAATGGCTGTATAAACAAATGTGTCCCAGATGTCCTGACATGTCCTTGGCCTGCAAATGGCCACACTTGCTGTTGACAGGATGACGAACTTCAGCCCAGAATCAGTGCCCATAATAAGACAATGATGTCACTGGCTCAGTGACAGGCTATTGTGGAAGAGCTATGATGTGAATACAAACAAAAAGTATTTTATTTTGTAGGAAGATTTTTTTATGTAAGAGAGATACTCACTGTCTTTTCTCTCTCTTTTTCAATATTTAATATAGCTTCTTTGCACTGTTGATTTATTTACAAGGTGTCATTCACTTCTGTAGCACTAGGTAAATAAATATGTATAAATACAATGCAGATGTTAATAATCATTGGGGGATCTTTTTTAAAGAGTACTAAATATCTCCAGGTCATAAAATATTAAATATCTAGCCAGAAAACTTTGAAAGTTGACATTCAGATGCTGACATGTCTATCATTATTACACCTATGTTTGCCAGGTTTCATAAAACACTGCTAGTCTCTGCATACTCGCCCTGCAGTCAGCTCTCTTTCCAAGAAGTGGGATTTTTATAGCATCCAGTACATAGCAAGTAATATATATGACTTCAATAGACAGATAAATAAAAATACATGTGTTTATACACATGGACATAAAATATACACATTTTGATCATTTATTTGTGCAAAAAGAAAAATTAATACATAAAAGCAGAAATATAGAAAATACACTTCCTAGACTAGTTTTCACTTTGGGGTACATTATTTAATGCTTCTGTTTCTTTAAAAATGAATAGTATCTATAGTATTATTTCATATAGTTATTGGGGCTTTTTTTGAGTGATAACCACTCATTAACTGATTTCCTATAAATGCTGCAACAGGGGACTTCAGAAAGAGACAGGAAGGGGAGAAGGCTAATGGTGCCATAGTCCAGTCCAGAAAGACTGAGTTGGATGCAGGAGTTAATATGTGCTACACATTATTATTGGCCTCCAGGGTGCTTTTGTCTGTGTAAGCTCAAAGTAGGGGCTGCATTTTATAGCTACTGTACAGGTTATATAGCACATACCTCTAATACACACCTATGATATAGTGGCTTGGACTGAATCTGCATACCATGGCTGTCTGGAATAGTGGGATTGCATTTCCACAGACTTAGCTGCCAAAAATATTCTTATTTTCCTACAAACATACTTTAAGGCTTTGATTCCTAAGATAAGTCAGCTCTCCTCTGGTCACTGTAGAGTCTAGTCACATGGTGACCTGATTCAGGCCAGCCTACAGAAAGACGGAATTGCTGTGGCACTTTAAGCCTTTTCCATGGAAAGGCTTGCTGAGTATACTGGTAGTTTAGAAGTGGCATTTTAATAAGTGCAGATATAGCTGAAGCCTGGCAGAGTAAAAAGTACTAGCAGAAAGAGGGAGCTGTATGGAAAAATGAAGTGATTGAGTCATCTACAGAATAGTAAAATGCAAGGAGATTGCCTAAGCACAACTCTAAATACAGTCACTTAAAGTTCAGAGTCTCTCAACTGTTGGAGTGCTGGGTTTAGAGTTGCTATATGAAGATTTATGTCTTGAAGGTCACTTTCATCTTACAGGTGAAGAAGGTGGTGATTGGGGCATTCTGGAAGTACTTTTGTCTCAGAAGATATTTAAAAAAAACCCAACCCAGTTTTTTGTGCTTCCTGTCAGTGTATACTCTTTAATTTCATAACACATGTACCTTTAATATGTCACGATTTTCTTCTATGAAAGCTTCTTGACTCTGTACTTGAAGATAAAGCTCCATGACTCTGTACTTGAAGATGACGCCCCATCTTGGCAGCCTTTTGGGCAACCAAATCCATCTTGCACAATCCACAAGAACAGATACAGCTTCCTCAAAGGGCTAAAGTTCTTCTGGTGCTTTTGAAATAATCTGCCAGAACTATCTTAGTGTATAAAACTAAGGTTATGGTCAACTTTGTTAACTCTTTTGAAAAAAAAGGTTCCGTTTTCTACAGAAAATAATTTAACTACTTTCAATAAGAATCTTTGGAGTAAAATATTAAAAATCCCTGAAGTTCTTAGCTGAAAAAAACAATGTCAGATAAAATTTCTTGATTTGGATGACAAGAGGGAACAGGGTCTCCCTCTAAACACCAAAGAGTTTAGATTTTAAGTTTTTAACTGAACAGGAAAACATGTGCGGAAAGCACCACCTAAACCACCTCTGTCTTCCAAAGACATTCTATATTGCCACCCACTAAAGAAATTATAAGGTAACATATTCCCAATCTCAATGTACAACTGAATCAAAACTTTTTCCACACTTTTAGCATTTTCTGTTCAGTATATAAGAGAAGTAGCTGGACAGCTGTGAAATTTAGATCCATACAGTCACTTACTCCATTTTCCTGTAAATTATTTTCTGGTCTTTTGTGTTCTGATATAGGGAATCAAAATAGATATCCTTTCTGGACAAAAGCCCAACCAGAACCAAGTTGGTTGACATAATTCACATGTTTCCAATGTACACTACGTCTGTTACACACCAGTTTCACTAACAACTTGGCATGTATTCAGTAGTGGCATCATTTCAAGAGATGGAGAGTCATAGGAAAGTTTTTGCTTAAAAAAACCCAAACCTGCTTTGCTTAAAAGATCAGTGCACAGACTTCCTGGAGTTTCCTTTAATTGTTTGTAGAGAGGTGTGTTGCAGCTACCAAATCAGGGCTCACTGTGACATAGACAACTATAGGGGACTTTGATTTATTTTGACATTTTATTTTATAATTTACATATTTATCCCACTCGTATTTAACTCTGCTGTGACTAGGCTGTGGGTATTGACTGTTCCTAGACTGTCACTGTGGATTACTGCCAAGTAAAGCTCTTCAGCAATTCAGCTAGTGACAGTGCATACTTCGGAAACTGTGTATTTGCAGATACAATAGCTGCACTACAGTCATAGGTAACTCAGTTTTGTGCATAGTTGGGAGACAAATTTATTGAGCTATGTTGTAACCTATACAATATTGTTGTACAATATTAATGTCAGATAGATTAGGTGGGACTCATTTCTAGAAAGTGGTATCATCTTTGGAGAAGCCTAATTCACATAGACAATATGCCATCAGGAAGTCTAGAAGTCAGCAAAACAGGAGATGCTACTGCTGTATCCTTCTTCAAGGTGTTTAGAAAACTGCTTGCAACAGCTAAGTCATACTAAGCAATACAGTGAAGAGAGCCAGGAAATCTTTCCTCCTTTCCTTTTGCTTAATCCTGCTCTAGGAGCAGGGGTCCTTCAGGCCTTGTGCACAGGGGTCCAAACCAATACTATATAGCAGTGTAGAAGAAAAAAAAAATGGAGGAGCATTCTGATTTAAACAGACATAAGGAAAGATACAATACAAGGACTGCATTATTCTTCTGACAAAGCTTTAAACTGCTAACATTCAGCTGGCTACTTTATTTATTTATTTAAGTGTTTAAAAGATTTAGATTATGTTTTGAACTGCAGCTGTGTAATCTTTCTGAAACATTTGTCAGCTGGCAAATATCAGTGCAATATCACTGGAGCAATAATTGTCATCCAAAGATAAAAAAGGCAACACAAAAAAGGATAAACCTTTCACTTCTTCAAAAAGCAGGAATTCGTAGGATCATTTCCAGCTCATAACTTCATATCCCACTACTAATACCTCAATTGTTTGGAGATGGCCTGGCCAACACTCTAAACAATGATAACTTACATTTACCAGCATGCAGTAGGTCAGATGTGAGTTGAAGTGCCTGCTAGAGACATAAGGCCCTAATCTTTCTTTTTTTCCCCTGGATGATCCACCATTAAAGCACTTCAGAATGGTTCTTGTCATTGTAACTCACTGTCTTACTGTCAAGAGCCTGTCATCATCCCTGTGTTTCCAACAAGCTTTCCTTTTGAAAAAGAAAAATGGAAGAAAATACCTGCTTGAAGTTTAAATTCAATCTGAAAGAGATGACAATTTTTGTTTAAAGCATCATTGTAAAGAAAAACGCAGGGTTGTACTGCATAACATGATTGCTAAATTACATGGACAATCAATCTCTTTAAAACTATTGAGAAAGTAGAATGTGAAATGGTGTTATTTTGATGCCGCTAAATTTTTGTTTGTTCGTGTGATTATTCATTGTTCAGCCTAATAAGCAATGTGGAGCTAAAGTGGTGTAATGGTGTGTGGCTGCTAAAGTGCATTAACAAGGTGGTCATCACCTAACTGCACAGGGCTATTTACACTGTGGAGCAGGAGACCAGAGGAAATTTGCACCTTAGTCCACAGGACTGATCCATTTCTAAAGGATGGCACAATAGTAAGCCTTAGAAAAGAAGGTCTAAGCTGCTATGACGTATCAGTGACACAAAGGCATTGTAGTGCTAATTCCTATTTTAGTCTATCACAGGTGACAATAACATTTATCCTAAATCATAGGGAGACTATTGTGATGCAGTTTATGCTCCTATGAGGTTTACATCTTGGTACTCCTTTAGTCTTATTTGCTACTTCTGATTTGTTTGCTGTTTGTTGCTTTTTTTTTACAATTTGTTTGAATTTTCCAAACAAAGAAAGAATTATAAAGCCTTCCAAAGCAGTAAATCCTTTTCAGTGATGTGTCCATTTTTTATTTTTTTTTAAATAAGGAAATCCTCCAGAGTTCCATAGTCATGCAGGAAACCTAATACACAGACATCAGCGTTAAGAGTATTTCTTCCAAAGTGTGTTGGGAATATTTCTTGCATACTCTGCTTACATATCTGTGTCCTTTTCAAGTGCTCTTCATATGTCACTCTGTTGTCTTTGAACTCTTTAACCTGACTAACTGCTGTTTTGCAAAGCATTTTATTTGCCACTTTATTTGCCCTAATATTGTGATGGTTGGGGTCAGCAGGAGGAGCTCTTACATTGAGCTGACAATTGAAGCACTCGGGAGTTGGCCAGTTATTCCTGTGATACATGAAGGGGGGTAAACTCTCCAACCTAATGTATCACCTTTTACAGTACTGCTCTGTTTAAGTCACTGAAGGCATTCTGGGTAGCAGGTTGTTTTTATTTCTGCTATGTTTTTTTCTAGGACTTCCTCTCTGAGAAAGATTCACTCTGGGGATCAGACATGAACATTATCCAGAATACAATTGACATGAAGTTTATGTGGTTTATTGATGACTGTCAGTATTTTCTGTTTCATAGGTAGGATCAAAATGTTTAGTCCTGTGAAAAAGATGAAACATTTATCTTGAGAGAGTTTCCACTTTTTGATAACTTTCTTGTCAAGTTTCTTTTTTTTTTCTAGATTTTGATTAATACGTGATACAGTAGCTGTATGAAATAAAACATTGAGCATCTGAACTATGCTTTGACACAAAGCAGAACAAGGGATGAATCTGTGCAAATTGTCATTATGTTATCTGTAAATTTGTCTATAATTTGTTCAGACAGGACTATGTATAAATATGTGTGTAGACCACACACCTTTACAACTTGGACTTACTGCCTTTATTTGGGAACAAGCAACACCAATCACAAAGTCAGAGTTTGTGATGAAAGCCCATAGCCATAAAAATCTGCATGTAAATTGTCAACTCATTTCACTTTAATCTAGATAGCATTTGGTGTAAGAGTTCATTAGCAGTCTGGTTTACATTCGAACTCAGAGAAGGATTGAAAAGATTCTCTGTCCTCCTTTCAGTCTTCTGTCTGATCTATAATTGACATGTTCCATTCATGTTTCCAGTGGAGATTATATTTTTGTATCATCATTCACCTGATTCATAACAGGTGATAAAATAGCCATTTTTATGTCAAGTCCTACCTCTCATTGTTTGTTAAGCAGATTCCTTTTTCTTCTTAAATTTGTTGTTATGCACCTGTTAATATAATGTCTTGTGTTTTGAACTAGGGCCTGCATCCTTAATGGAATAAAAGGATCTCATGGCAAGTTTTCCTACATAATGAAAAGAATAAAAGTGTATACAGATATAACTTAAATATATATGCATCAAAAGTAAAACAGAAATATTATGGAAGCTTTTTACTGGAATAATATTTTCTAAATTATTTTGCCTTTTCTATTTGCATTTATTTTCTTTTACATACTTCAGCAAATTGCTTGTTTCAAGTCTGTCTTACATCCTAAACACAAAATATTTTAATGAGAAAAGGCATAGAATTGAAAAATATCTCGATGACCAATTAGATATAGGACATCTGAGTTTATGCTTGCTTTTAAACAACCAAGATGCAGTATGATTTCAACATGTCAGTCATTGTCCATATTTTTATGTGTGTAACATAGTTCTGTTTAGAAAACTAATAGACAAAAATCAACCTTGAGCCTGAGCAGTGATGTGAACTCTATGTGTGTACAGGATCTCACAACAGTCTTCACTGTTTGCTTCCCTGCCTCTAAACCCATGTAATGCACGTCTCTCTCTTGATGCATTCTCTGTTTGATACAATATTGTCAGATTCGTTTCTAGCAATGTGTTCTCCTCTGATCTTTTTTTTTTTTTTTTTATGCACCTTATCAGTAACTGTGGGTTACCTATGAACTTATTTTTAAGGAACAGTTCTTTTAAAAGAATACAGATAACCTGAAGGTGGATTATTCACATGAAAACTTGGTAACTATTTCTCCCCTCGTTCCTTGTCTTTCAATGTCTCTGTTGAAAGTCTTTGCATTATTGCCAATGTCCTAGTTTGAGTGAGAACAGAACGAATTCTGTTCAGGAATTTTAATTTTCAGCTCAGTTCTTCTAACTAACTTCACTTTCTGAAGTCAGCAGCCTGATCTCACAGACAGCGTCTGCTTCTAGCAGTGATAACACCCCATGTTTAGAGTTACTATCAAGGATTGGTATGCAGATCAAGGCCACTGCTGGATCTTGTGTACCACTTTGGGGGATGCAGAAAGTAAAAGGCCGCACCTGCAGGGAAAAGCAGACAAGACAGGTGACCCTAAACTGACCAGCAAGGCATTCCATCCCATAAACATCATATTCAGTATAAAGCTGAGGGATCATGAGGGTCTCGCCCCACTTTGCCAGCTTTGCTTGGCTTGGCTTGGGTCCTCATCTGGTTTCTTCCTTGGCCAGCATCTGAGTGGGACTCTGTCCTTTCTGCCTTCAATCCTGATCTGTGTATTCCTGAATCTGATACCAGAATCCAGCTCCTGAAGACAATTCCCATCTACCTCTGGGCCCAGTCTGGGACTTTTCCCATGCCTGCTCCACAACATCAGTGGTGATGGTGATGTAACTGCCATCAGTGGGGGCTGGGTTTGGTACTTGTTTTGTATATGTTTGTATATATTCCATTTTTATTATTATTATTTTCATCTTCATTAAAGCTGTTCTAGTTTCCTTTTATAATTGCTAAGTCTCTTTCCCTTATTCCCTTTCTCTTCCCCTTTGGGGAGGGAGGGGGGTTAACAGAGAACACCTGTTATAGGTCTAAAGAGCTACCCTGACCCTAAACCATGACAGCCACCCATCACCTCCCAATAACATTACAACTGCCTTCCACTTTTCAACGTCACTCTGAAATGAGGCAATAAAAATTGCTGTCTGTCAGTATTGGACTGTCTTTCGTTATTTACAGGACCTCATTCAAGATTTGATCATATTTCCTATTGTTATTTATATTCAGGATCATTTTCCTAGCATAATGCTCTTAGGAGAGGGACTGAAGATGATTTAGTTTCAGCAGTTTTCTTTTCTCCCATCTCCTAGAAAAAAGTTCAAGCATAATGCTGATTTCTCTTTTTGTTTTCTCTTTTGTTGGGATGGTTCTCCTGATTTATGCCTATGAACAGCCTTGTCATCCTCTTTAAAACTGACTTGAGGAATAGCAGTCTTTTCTGGCCAAAAATCAATGTCTATGATGTTAAGCAGTATCTGTTTCATTGCAGAAATATTCGTATCTTGTCTTTTCACTGTTTCATAGATTGGAATCTCTTTGGTGTCAGAACTTTATTTATTTAGCCTAGTGCTCCTGTGTTGTTATCATTACAATTTTTTTTGAATCTCAGTCTTGAAAATTAATTTCAAATCATTTTCAATTCAAACTGTTAATTTTATGTTTAGAAGAAGACCCATCTTATTTGCTACCCCACAACTACAGCTAAAGATGTAAGATCCCTTCAGTTCTCCCACATCATCTCAACTTTTATATTTGCTGTTGAAATGGATTTGTAATTTCCTATCTATGGTAAGAAGGCTTTGCAAAGAAATTAAGGCAGTCTCAATACAAGGAAGGAAAGGAATAGAAAGATTACCTTCTTTAGAGCTTTTTCCTCTTTCCAAACAAGTTCCTTGTTCAGAGGTAGGTGAAAGTCAATCTCTGGTACTCCTTCCTCACCTCAGATCAGCATGAAACAGACTGCAGACATAAGGTGAAAAAGATTCTCTCAGACAAGTATAAATCAGTGCTGTTAGGTACAAGTAAAGGCTTTGCCTCTCTTAATAACAAGTAGGGAAAAAGCAGCAAAGCTTTTACAAACATCTTGAAGATTTTACTACTTGTACTAAATTTATTTCTTCTATATTAGCTTTGTGACATGCTAGGATACAAATCTAAATAATACCTATTATTATGGAGAAGATTCAGAAAGACAAAAAAAAAATACGGCATGTGATTGTTGAAAGGATATGTGGAAAGGAAGGTTTGTATAGAAAATGATGAGTTCATGAACTGAAAAAAAATCTGATTTGTAAAGTGAAGTCTGAACTGAAAGGGCGAGTCAGAAGGTGAAGATTCGCACATACTCCAGAAAGAATCAACTGTAGTAATGCACTCTAAACATGAAAGAAATCAACACCCATGGATTCTTGGACAAGCTTGCATGACTGAGAGTTATTTCTATCTGTGTCATCCTCAGCGCTATGGCTACTGTACACTTACCAAAGGGAAAATAAATTCAGTGCACAGTATGAACTTGACTGCATCTGCTGAAACAAGCTACAGTGATGGTTTGATAAAGAGGGAAATACATAAGGGACATTGATGATAGTATATCATAGATATGCACGTGAGAGTCAGAGCAGTTGGATCCCTGCAATGTACACACCAGATTATTCTCTTCTTTAAAGTCTGCAGTGAGAAGTATTTATAAAATCACTTGGAGACAAGCCTGGACTTTTCTGTTTTGTTGGCTTTTTTTTCATGAAAGGAGATGAGATGGAGAATTATGTCCAAAATTTTAAAACCCTAAATGCCCAGCTATGCTCAGGGAACCTCTGCAAAAGCTAAATCCTTAGGATCCCCCAGCTGTATTTTGTTCACTGCTTATTTTGGTAAAAACTAATAGACGGAAGTAGAAATAAAGGGGGCCAGAAAACTATCTTGACCTCTCTAAAAGGTCAGTGAGTAGAGCCTCTGAATGGGAAGACAAAAAGTTGTTATTGCCCACTCAGGATGTCAGAATGTCAGGCATCTTGTTTCCAAAATTCTTTGCATCGCTACTCCTGGGCTAACTTCTTTTATCTTGAAAGATAACCACTTCTTTTTTTTTTTTTTCATTTCCAATTTCTTTCTTTGTAATACTCTTAGTCAATCTCTTCTTACATAATTACCCACTACTCAGTTAATAATCCAAATTCCCTACTGAGATGTTTTTGGTTTTTTTTTCCCTGTAGAGGACAGACATAAAATTGGTACTACACAGACAAAAGTATGCTGGGGGACTGTGTCCAATACTTGTAAACTGCTGTGAATATGAAAAAAAATGTCGTTAAAAGCAAAATATGATGAACATGGTCCAGTGCTTACTGCATATAAAGGGAAAATAAGAATTTACTTCAATGACATAGAAGTAAGTTCTATTTCTCATTGACCACCACTGATTTAAAGATCAATTCTGCCAACTTTACTAATATGGAAAGCCTGGGGGGGGGGAGCTTAGTTACTACTGGCCAAGCAAAGTAAAAGCCATATGCTGTGCTTAAAATAAACTCATCTTTGTTATGATTATGTCCTTTTTAAAATACATTACCCATGAATATTGTAGTGAACAGGTTTCACCAGAAACAACATAAATTCAGTACACATTGCAAATTATTTGCAGAAAATAGATCTCTTATCCACACTCTTCCTTGTTCACATCTTGATTTACATGCTTGTGACAAATGTTATTACTTTGTTTTAGTCTGTCAGTGGCATGATGACTCAGCCTGCATTACGATGAACACGTATTTCCCCACACAGTTTTATACCTAAAAAGACAGGATGTGTCTGAAAAGAAAAATGCTTCTCAGACAAAAAGTTAAAGAAAAATGACACAAGCCACTCACAGATGAATTAGTAGGTTGATAGAAATTTTCATAGGCTTTTACAAACAACTCTCCTTCAGGATTGTGCTTGATGTTAATTACCTATCTAGCGTGGTAAATTCTCAACATTTTTTTTGCTGTTAAAAAAAAAGGATTAGGGGATCATCTGCAATGTTCTAGCATGTAACATGTTTTATAGTTTTCATTGAAAAGTTGCTGGCAGTGTTGTTTATATTTTTTTCCATCATCTAACTTTTGGTACTAATCAGGGACTGATTCTTATATAGTTAATTGACACAAAATGAGGTAACTCTTTATAACATAGTCCAGAAGTTGAGAATTAGGAAATCTGTATAAGAGGGAGGAACAGTCTATCTCTTTCGATTTTCTATACCTAGCCATATTAGATAGGTACCTTAATTAAGAAACTATGTACAAGTAATATAAGTAATTTTGCATAGAACAAGCCCAAGCACTTCACTCTAAGGCTGTTACTTGCTCTCTTACCCACCTAGACCACATAATTGCATTGACTAGGGGTCAGTTGCCCCTAAGAAAAGTCAGGTAAGTTTTACATAGCCTGCTGAGAAAGAGCAGGGAGGTAGCTATAAACTAAATATTGCTGTCCATTAGGGGATCCAATGGAGCTGTCCACATTCCTATCCTGGGACAGTACTTACTTAGGTAAGTATGCCTACAGTGCATAATAGACTATGCCACAAACATCTCTGAAGTGACGCCAACCTGATCATATGTACACGATTACAGACACACTTTTGCTAATAATTTTCTTCCATCTCTAGACAACTGTACTGTCTTTCACCAAGAATACACTGTCTCAGATTCTGTCATATCTAAAGAGAGAAGTCCAAGGTTATTACATCTGTGAGTTGGAGTTTGTTCTGTAGTGTAATAAATGCCTGATACATACAGAAAGCCTGTTTTAGATTAAAGAGTGGGAGAAATTCTGAATATCATCTTGGCAAAAGCCATACATAGAGCACTAAAGACAGCAAAAATATATATACTTAGGAAGTTGAGAAATGGATAAATGTCCAGATAGTAGATATAGAACTGAGAATACTTTAAAAAAAGGCATATATTCAAAAGTGATTCTGTAGAATGTTAGCAGACAAGCTACAGACAAACTGTTATTCTCATAAACTAATCTTCAAAACAGTTTAAATAGTTAATATATTTTTTAAAATCATTGTATGTTATTAGCTAAAGCAAAACCAGAAAAAGTGGAGAAATTTAAAAGTATTTAGTAAAAATGACTTAGGAAGCTGTCATGAGTATTACCTAATGCTGCTGCAAGCCAATTTCCAGTTCTATTTTATGACAGGGAAAAATCTTGTTCTGACCTGATCAAATATGAAATGACCTGGACTGTCCTTCATTATTAACAATGGGAATGGGTATTTTAAATATAATTTTACCTGTTAAGGAGGACTTAAAACCATATGTTCGTATTTTAGGCTTCATGGTGTTATTACAGTTGTGACGGTTTAAGGGAGAGTTAAGTTTTGCAGGAAAAGGTAATTTTTCTTTCTATCTATCTATCTATCTATCTATCTATCTATCTATCTATCTATCTATCTATTTGGTGGAGAAACTGATATGGTTAAAAAAAATGGACAAGATATAATGACCAGCATCTTGCTGAAAGGCCATTTCGTCAGAAAGACTGTACTTTTTCCTGCTATATCATCATTTTAAAGGCATTTCTCTCCCTGTAAGCCTTTCTTCTACTACAGTTTTAGACTCCGTAGTCCAATTATGATTAACATGGACAAGCAGCCTTTCGCCTTTCCAGACAAACAGTTTTGCAGATTGGTAAGAGTTCTGAAATGGTCATCTTCAGTTCAGCAGTTCAGTGACCATTTTTTGATGCTTCATCTTTGATATTTCATGACAAGTTGGTATATATGTATATCATAATGACTCGATTCCATTACCATAGATCCTGGTACTAGACTGAAGAACATGGGAGTTTCCAGTAACAACAGGAACCATTACCTCTGTGCTGAACACTTATTATCCAGTAGAACTGAATGTGTCTTCTTAGAGCTTAACATCAAGAACATTTAAAAAAATCCAAATTTTTTTTGCTAGAAAACAGTGTGAAGCTGAATTTAAGTAGAAGCAGTCGCTTTGAAATTCCCTTATGAGTGTCATTAAATTAATAAATAAACAATACAACAATTGTATACAGTAGTGATTTGAGAACGAAAGAAAGCAAGAACAAAAAGCTCATTTTTAACTTGTGACATGTAGTTAAACAATCTACATTTCTATTTGCTCCATGATATTTGGAGTTGGCTTCCTTGGACAAAGCACATCTTGGTTGCTGTCTAGCCACATTGCTTGCTAAAGAAATTCTTATCTTTATGTCTAATTTCTCAATTATTTGAGGCTTAGACATTGCTCTTAACACTCATAATAAGTATTAAAGATAATTAAATTATTTTCAAGGAAATCTTGAGGAAAAAAAACTACAAACTCGGGGACAAGGGGGAGTTTTTTGGAAATTGCAACCATGTAGCATCAAGCTAATGAACCAGGGATTAACCATATTAAGTCACAGTATCCCATAAGAAGTGAAAATCTGTATATTTTAAGCCACACGGCAACAAAACACCACACATCTGTTTGCTCACTCCTCCCATCTTGGGTGGGATGAGGAGGAGAATATACAAGAAAAGGCTTGAGGGCCAAGACAAAGGACAGGAAGGGCTCACTCACCAATTATGGTCACAGGCAAAAGACAGGCTCGACTTGGGGAAAGAAAATAAATTTCACTTAAACAAAACCAAAACACGACCAATTCACCAACTGAATCAGAGTAGGATAGTAAGAGATACGAGATCTTAACTACAACTGTCCCACCTACCCCTCCCTTATTCCTGGGCCCAGTTCTGCTTCCTCCTTGCTCCCAGCAGCACAGTGGGGACAGGGAATGGGGGTTGCAGTCAGTCTCGGTCCATCCCATGTTGTTTCTGCCTCTCCTTCCTCTTCAGGGGAAATCTCCTCACAGTCCTCCACTGTGACAACATGGTGTCCCTCCCACAGGAAACAGTCCTCCATGAACTTTTCCTACCAGCATGGATCCCTTTCACAAGCTGTAATCCTCCCAGCAACAGACTGTTTCATTGCAGGCTTCCCTCAGAGCCATGGACTCCTTTGGGAAGAATACTCTGCAACACTGTGGGGTCCTTCACAGTCTGCAGATGGGATTTTGCTCCACTGTTGATTTCTAAAGGCTGCAAGGGCTCAGCCTGCCATCTCACCATGGGCTGAAGGGGAATGTTTGTTCCAGCATGCCTTCCTTGTTTCTTCCTCACTGACCTTGGTGTTCACATAGTTGTGTCTACACTTCTCCAACACTACTTCCTCAACAGGTTTTTCCCCTCTTAAATATGTTATCACAGAGGTGCTTCCATTGTCACCTATTGGCTCAGCCTTGGCCAGAGGCAGGTCCACCTCAGAGCGGGAGGAACT
>WTSP01014031.1:0-20111 GCA_025331215.1 Actenoides lindsayi
TTCTCTTCCCCATCCCTCTGGGAGGGGGGAGGAGTTAATGAGTGGCTGCCATGTGATGCTTAGTTTCTGGCTGGGATTAAACCATGATAACGTCTCTAGGTTCACCTGGCCATGTACCCATATATATCTATATATGCTCTTGGAAACATAATATTTCTCCTTTCTTTATTAGGGAGGTGTTTTTGTTGGCTGTCATAGGCTAGGGACAGAATATTTTTAAGTGTGTCTACTGAAGTGTACTTTGCTTTAGAGACTATTTCAAAGTGTGGATATCCCTGACTGTAGAAAGGCTTGCAGGTCATCTACTTTTTATCTCAGTCCTACAGTTTGACTCAGGAAAGCAGAACCACACACACTGGCAGAGTGACCAGTCCTGTGCAATTCTGTGTGATGACGTCACGGACCTGTAGGGCACAGAGAGTCCATCCCACCACCTCTGAATATCATGTGCCAATCTTTTTAAAAGTATGGTAAAAGACTAAAAGCTACAATCATGAAATACCAGTGAAAAAAAAATTATGCAAATTCAGAGACTTTGTCAGTATCCAAGATTTCAGAAAAAGTGAGAAATCAGTTTGTAAAGTCTGTGCACAGCCTTAAGAGGTAAAACTCCAGTCTAAAACTCTTTCCCAACATCAGACCTGTCAGTCAATTCAATTTTGTGCAAATACAAAATATTTGCCAGATATCTGAGAGGTTTCAGAAGCAGCAGGAGCACTGGTCTACCACATCCTATTCCAGGATCTACTTCTAACTGACCTGCAGTTCTTCAAAAGAAGAATTCCAGAATCTGAGTCCCTAGGAATAGAAGTTCCTTTCTGGCCACCTCAAGCATGGGACTAATGCTATATAAGTACAGTACAAGCAGTAAAACAATTCCCTTCTTTAAAACCTGTTCAGAGATACCAGATTATGCGTATTTAGGGACATAATTCCCTAGCTCAATTTTATACCGATAAAAATTTTACTAGCTATCAAACAATATCTCATAAACTTCTCAGGTGCTATCCTTAAATAATATAGTTTCCTTAAAGTGTTGGGGTCTTTGATACTTAGTTGTTAATACCTATAGAATAATGACTGACTTTTAGAGCCCATGGAGAACATATAATATTATCACTACCAAAAACTGTATATCTGTAGGACTCTCTAATGGTATGTATTGCTGATATTTAGATGGTGATCTTTGTTCCCGAAGCACTATTCTGTCCTTTAAATTCTACCGTAACTCCAACCTTTAATAACATTGCCATCTGCATTTTGTCCTTGTTTAATTACACAAGGATATTGTTGCTTCTCAGTCTTTCTCAAAACAGAGACAATCAGTAAATGGCCAACTGCGGACTCACACAGTGCATTGGAAAAGTAGACATTTGTACTCTAAGAACAACATAGTGGGTGCATAATTCATAACTGATTTTTTCTTATGTCTAGTTCAAATAAACATAACATATCAAAATAATGTACTCAAAGTACATACAAATACTTCTTATTGTCCTGAAATTAAACCCTGCAGGTCTCTTTTATATGTAGAGAAGAGATAACGGGCAGTGAGGTGCTGGGAGGTGCTACTTGCACTGATGTGGTCCAGATACTCTGTGATGAGTAACAGGAAGTAGAAACACTGAAAATTGTTCAGGATATTGACTTATCACCATGTGGGAGGCTTACATATGGAGGTATCACTCCAAGAGCTTTCTGTCCTGTATAGCAATTCAGAAGTGACTTTTGGGTAAGTTTGGGTTGGTCATAAGAACTAAAAGGTAACAACAGTGGGTAGTAATGTAGAAGAGCAGAACATGCTTTAGAAGGAACACTTTGTCTCTTCTGCACCTCCACCTACCACAGTTCAGGAGAATAATCTGTAGACAGAAAAATTGCTACAGCTGAAAGCTGAAGAGAATCATGTATTTTTCTTTTCCAGTAAGCTGCCATAAAGGCTTAGTTGATTGGTTTTTTATGGGGTACTGAAAGCCCTTGAGATGTAAGTGAAGACAAGAAATCAACTCTATGGATGGCAAATAAGCACAAATAAATGGAGAAAGAATGTCTGAAAACTTAGATATATTTATCTTGGGTTATTTTTTAATGTTGTTTTAAGACACTTTTGTTTATTTGTTTCTAGCTGTACACCAAGAGGGAAGGAAGACATTATCTCACTTCTACTGAAGAAAGCAAGCTGCTTCTTATTTCCCATCATGCCAAAGACTTGATGTCTTTTTACTGGATATTATAGTATTATGTTTTCCTGTAATTACTATAAAGTTGAAGATCCTAAAAAAAGTGTCTATTAAAAATATTCAAGTATGAAAATACAAAGAGAAATTCCATAGAGAAGAACATAGATATGGAATCCAATGATCACTTGCATATGTCTCTAGCCTCACACCCTTGAATACTGTAGCTAATGTAAGTTAGTCTGCTAATTTTGAGGGACATTCAAGATGATAGTCTACAAGCTTCTAAATATTTTTTTTCTAAATGCTTCAGAGAATGGTGTTGATTGTCAATCTTAAATGGCTAACTACTCTTGTTATTTTTAACCATAAGTATATACAGAGGGTCTTCATACAAATATGTGTATACACACACTAGGCCTAGCTACTCAGTTTGGCTCATGTTCTTGGAATGTTGATAAGGACTGTGGGGAACCAAAAAAAACCCAACAAAACCACCGAAAAAACAGACAAACAAAAACACAAATACCAACAAACAAAAAACCAAACTGAGAAACTGCAGAATAGTGCAGGTATCTGAGAGAAAAATTGAGAGATCCCGTCTTTAAGCTGTCAGGTGTGGCCAAAAGGATACAGTAACAATGATGAAGGTATGCGGCAAAAACTGGATGCTGGAGAAGGCATGAGTCTTATGTTATATAGGTGGGCAGTAAAACTAAGAGGTTCAAAGCCAATCCCTGCTGATTAGAAGGTAAAGAGCATAAGAAAAGTGTCCTTGAGAACAGTGGCTAGGAAAGGCAGTATTCTGATTCTGCCTTTTAGGATGAGAGACTACATTAGAATAGAATAATTTCAGCTGGAAGGAACCTATAATGATCATCCAGTTCAACTGTGTGACTACTTCAGGTCTGACTGAAAGCTAAACCATGTTACTATGAGCATTGTCCAAATTCCTGTTGAAGACTGACAAGCAGGGGGCATCAGTCACCTCTCTAGGAAGGCTATTCCAGGGTTTGACCACCCTCTTGGTAAAGAAATGCTTCCTAATGCTAGGTCTGAACATCCCCTGGCAGAGCATTGAACTGTTCCAATGTGTCCTGTCACAGGATCCCTGGGAGAAGAGATCAACAACTCCCTCTCCACTTCCCCCTCAGGAAGCTGTAGAGAGCACTGAGGTTGCCCCTCAGCCTCCTTTTCTCCACACCAGACAAAGCCAGTGTCCTCAGTTGCTCCCCATAAGACATGCCTTCCAGCCCTTTTACCAGCTGTGTTGTCCTTTTCTGGATGCATTCAGGTACCTCAACAACATAAGTTAATTATTATCCACATTAATGAGTGGATCTCATTAATCCTGGGGACAAGTGATCTCCTTTCACAAGTAAAATGCTTTTATGGAAAGCAGAAAACAGCAAGATTACTTTCAGTCTAATGATTTCAGTAGTATGATTCATGATGTCTAAATGTTTGGGATTTACAATACTTGTATGTATTCTAAACATTGTACTTTGTGTTTTAGTCCTTTTGGCTGCAGTGAAATGTAAACAAACAGTTATTATTAGGTCTGTTGCTAATATTGACTGTCCTGAATTGAAACGCTATTCTGAAATATCCTGTGTGTTTTCAAAATGTTATTTTTGTCTACTTAAAAATTCCTTTCATATAAAACCCCAGGAATTTAATTTTGTTCTACAGATTTTACTGCAAAATCATTGTTTCAAAGTACCTAATTAGAAATTAAAATGTCTGCATGTCTTTTTTTTTTCCCCTATATCTATTTCAGCATGTTTTAAGTGAACTATAGTTGTCTCTTAAATAACATTACTGAGCAGCATAGATATTCATTGCTCTTTCATTTTCAATTTTCATTTATGACTGAAATGAGTATTTTACCCAATTATATTTTAATAATTTTCAATCAACTATTAATTTTTTTTAATTTTTAAATACATATATGAAAGAATATTAAGTCCTGAAAAATCCCAAGCTTTGCATTAATGCCACTGACACTGCTTTAGAGTGAGTAAAATTACAAACTTCACCTTAAAAAAAAGTAAAATCTAGAGCTTCTTGCATCTGTTGCATTTTCTTCTGAGATGTTTTTCTTTTATTTCATACACATGAGTAAAAAATAATGCACACCAGAAGGAGAACAATAGTTAAATGGTTTATATCTGGAGAAGCATAGAAATTTCCTTTAAGCTAATGAGATTTTGATGAATAGCAGACAGTTGAAATATACTACAAACTTTCCTTACTAAATATTTTCGCTTTCATCACTTTGCAGAACTGACATCCATGAGTGCTTCAGGTGGAGGGTTCCCTTCCTTCCACAGCCATGTTAGATGCTTGGCCAAGTCTGTGCTTTTCTAAGTACAGGTGCATCTACAAGAGGAAAATGAAGGAGAAAATAAGAGCTTTATTGACACTGTTGCAACATGAATCTCATGAATTAACTGTTATCACTGAATAAATGCATAGCTGAAAGTTTTCTACGTTACAAGCAGAAATTTTAGAGTAACAAAAGATAGGTGTGTGTTTGTATTTGGAGCATAATAGTATCTTGTAAGATAGAAGTCAGAGGAATGAATATATACTTGTCTCTGTTTAAGGCTTGGGGCAAGCCCACATGAAACACAGAGCAGGATTAGCCTCTTTCCCCTCCCTTCCAGGGGAGGATAAAAAAGGGAATAAAGA
Source organism: Actenoides lindsayi (assembly GCA_025331215.1). Lineage (NCBI taxonomy): Eukaryota > Metazoa > Chordata > Aves > Coraciiformes > Alcedinidae > Actenoides > Actenoides lindsayi. The sequence continues at coordinate 4,872 of WTSP01014031.1, forward strand.
AAAAGAAAAATGCCTCACCAAGGATTGGAAGTTAAGATTATGAAAAATATAACGAATAATGGGAGAGAACCAGAAGAAAGGAGTATTAAGGGCAGAAGGATACAGAACTCTGTGCAAGATCTGCTCTGGGATGGCGATGGCTGTATGGTGCACGTGGAGTCAGGCCCAGCCAGGCTGAGATGCCCTTGCAGCAGCAGAGCCTGGGAAGGAAGAGCCCCTCAAACCTCCTGTCTCCTTGTTCTGTGGAGTATGGCAGGGAAGGGGAGGGAATAACAGCTGCCCTCTGACTCCTGTGTTACAACCTGTTCCCCCCCACTGAGTCTGTGCACCCTTAAACCATAACAATATTGAGACCATTTTTTTAAGTTTGTATTTTAATTTCTTCATTCTCTTCTTGAATGATTATTAATTACAAGTCTTTATCCACGTCTACTTAGTTAATGAAAAATAAGGAATCTAACTGAAATTTAATGTCTCAGATTAGTTTCTACCTGTAGGTGTTTTTTCCTTATATCTGGTTAAGAAAGCTGGATATAAAAATCAATGACAGGGCATATGTCTGCTGTCATGAAATGTTAGCTAAATGATGACAAATATGCCACAAAGATTGAAAGCACCTTTTGTTAACCTTGTCAGAGCTTGGCGAAGATCCTCAGTGGCCTTAAAACTCTCCCAAGACTGCCCTGTTCAGACTTTATAGTCAAATCCATGTGCTTTACATTTCTTTCCCTTTTTCTTTTCTTCTTTGAGTGCCCTCTCTGTCATGTGACCTACTGGTCACCCTCTTACATTATGATGTTTTCAATAATCTACAAAAAATCCCTGTGCCTTCCACAGCCTGTTTGGTATCAGTCTACTGTGTACTTTGATTTAAAGTGTAACGCTTAGAAAAACACAGACTTTGAAAATGGATTTACACATAATTTCACAAAGAGGCTAGAGTCTAAGGGCTGACAGCTGTTCCATACTAAACAACTTTGTTGGTTTTATCCATTTAGTGGACTTGCCATGTGTGACCTTGCTTTGAGTCTCTGACACAATCCTTCCTTGTTTCTGGATGCCATTTCCCAGACTTCTCTGATGAAATATTCACTTTTCCTTGGCCACAACAGCAATGAAAGATATTCCAGACATACCTTTTTATCTCATCTAGTATTGGAAGTCCTGATCAGCCTCTAAACTTTCTCCAGTACAGGGTGTTCCATGTCCACTCTCAGGTGAGAAGTCTCTTGATTAACATGCATATAGTGTCCAAATTTTGTAAAAACCTAAGGAATCAATTGTTAAATACATACCTTTCTGTAATCATTGTCCTTCTAGGCTAGTGTTTCTGCAGAAGTTGACACACTTTAAAGACTGCTGCATCCAAAGCAGTGCCCAAGAATTGCTTCTTCCTGGGGAAAAAACAACATTATATGAATATGTGAGACAAATTTAAAGGCAAAGACAAACAACAACACAAGTGATCACTGAATCTCTAGATTTCTTAAGTTGTTTCGTAAGTCTCTGAAGCAATCAACAATCCCAAGTGGTTTTTTTCCATGCTTTATATTAATTTAGGATATCTTTTAACATTATTCACTTAATATTTATTCATAGCTTGGTCACAGTAGCCAAATTTATTGGAATAATACATTTCTGCAAAAGTAAAACAAACACAATTTTCTGGTTTTATATGTAATGTTACATTTTCCTTTCCTTCCTTACGAAGTCATAAGACTTCGTAAGGAAGTTCATTTTAATATAAAGGTTCCACTAATATTTCAGTTTATTCTGTCATTGTGATGCTGAAGGACAGAGTTATCACCAATACAAAAAAAATACATTAGATTACAATGAATAAGCTTCTCCTTTTTGAAGAAGAGGGCACTGTTGGATTTGCTTTGCCACATTTAGTGGCAGGAAATACTGACATTAACTTTGAGGCAACTGGAGTACTATTCATACTTGAGATATTGAATTGAAAATAATAGTACTGCCAGAGAATCAGATACATTGAAACATCACATAATATCACTATTTTCCCATTGTCATTGTTTACCTGAGGTGTCCTTCATGCATTTGACATTTGACAGATACTTTCTGTGTAGCACTAAGAAATGCAATTGTTAACTCTTCATATATTGACTAACAAATGCATGTTTTCATGTAACTATTTTTTTTCAGTGTTTGCAGTTAGGGGAATGAATGAATCCAGGGATGATCTGGTCACTGAAAAGTTTTGGGTTTGAACAAAGCTCATGTTGAGAGCAACTGAATATTATTCTTTGACAGCTGCATGCATTTTTTAAAACTATTCATGGTCTTAATTTGTTTTTTGGAGAAATAAGGTGGGTACTTAGAATAAACACAGAATAAAATTAATTTGATCCTTAGATACTTGCTCCATGTACACTTGTGAAGCAAGTTTGTGAAGTTTTTTACCTCCAGTGAATTTCTGTATGTTCAGCATCATTTCCTGCAGAACTCCCGTCTGAAAGATGAACTTCAGTGTTCAGTTAATGGCTGGCAGGCTTCTGAAGGGGAGGGTTATTGATAAGGAACGGCTTGTCCTGGGATACCAGGCAAATGTTTTAATCTCCTTTTATAATTTCTTAATTTCCTGTATTTCTTAGTATCTTCTTGTATTTGGCTTGCTTTCTTCAGATTGCCCCTTCAACACTCATGTGCTCTATTCTGCTGTTCACTTAAAAGCAAATTAATAATTCCCAAGCCTCACATGAGCTAAAGCCTTTAGAAGATTTCTTCATAATCATTTGATGTGGTAGTTTCAGACAATCAAGTAAATGTCCTGAATTTGATTTACTGGTGGCCCAATAGATTATTAGGAATCTGCTGGAGGCTACGGAAAATCTGAATGCTTGAGACAAAAGAGTGGTGATAATTCCTGTTATTTATTTTTTTTTGGTTCTTCCCCCCACACACCCCGACATGTTTTAAAGAACTATTATATCTAGACCCGGAAAGATCAGTTTGTTTAACTGCTTAGTTATGGTAAGGGAGGTTGCAACAACCTTTCAGTTGGATCAGAAGATGCTATCAAAATGTATGCATGTCATTTATGCTTTGCAGTTTTTCTCTAGTGATAAAGCTCAGGTTTCTCTAAATTATGGCTTAGTCTGAGTCTGGTTTAGAAGTCCAAATGGGAAGATTGCAGTATGTCATCAGAACAACGCTGATGTTGTATTCTAAGGGATTCCTTTACTTTGGAAGATTTCACTGATATGGAAAAGACTTCTTTTTTTTTTTTTCTTGGTTTCTTCATGCCAAGAACTAACTTTCCAAAACCTTTAAATGGCCACATGCAGTAACGATATCTATAGTCTTTTGTAGTGATAGAGAGAAAAGGAATGCCATTCTTTTTAATTGCTTTAACACTTCCTCGGGGAAAAAAATTATTCTTTACGCAGATTTACAGCAGGCTTTAGCCAGAGAACTGAACTTTTTGTTAGCATTTCCCGTAGGAAAATTTGCTTACCTTGTCCCCAAAAAACCAAACCAAAATCCCACCTCAGGCACAAACATACTCAGATATGAAACAGTATCAGCATGGTTTATGTATCTTACTATTACGCCTTATTTGTCATGGGAGTAGTTAACATGGATTTCTCAGTCTCTTTGTTTAAGGCTGTCACAGATTCATGAAAATCTGCTTTTCCAGATATTGAATCTAATGGGAAAACACACACTAAATTCAGTGAAGGAAAAAAGTATGGAATGAGAATTCTTCTGCCCATAGGCATGTATTTTCCAATATATTAAGACTGAAACCCTTTGCCTATACATTACTAAGTACTGCACAGGTGCTACTAAGGTATTTCCTGTTGAAGACAATAGAAGTGATACAACTATAAATCAGACATCTCAGCAGTTTTAGAGGTATGTCTAAAATATATTCAGACAAGTTATCACTCCACCTACACTGTGCAAAGCAATGCAATCAAGAAGAAAATTGAAAATTTGAATTTGGTTGCCAATCCATTGGATAATCATATGCTTCCATAATATCAGACTTCAAATTCCTGGGAGATTTTGACTACAGCTATAGATTGATTCATTGGTCCACTGCAGCCATAAGGTACATTACTATTGATTCTGAGCTATTCTAACATGACTGGTATGAGTTTATTTCATGAGGAAAAAAAAAAGTCAAGCCTATGTCAAATATACTTTTTCCATGTGAAATACTTCAGTACTTCTAAACTGAGTTACCGCATCATCAGCATCATATCTCTATTTGATGAAAAAGTATATATATAATTTGAAGTGCAGTGGCAGATAAAAAAAGAAAAGCCATAATAAACATAATTTTGAACAAAAGCGAGGAAAACTGACTCATCTTTTGTGCCAGGAATGCTCAGCTGTGCTAAAAACCAGCTTGTAGTACTCCTGTTCAGGATCCAGACCTATCAAAAGGTGTCCTAGACATTTGCCTAATAAATTAACCTACGAAGTGGTGAACTTGTTCCTCTGTGGGTTGTTGACAATGTGCAACATTCTTCTGTGACTTCTGGCTACACATAATCAAAGTTCCTATAAACCAACTGATTGAATTATCATCATTTTGAGGACTCTCAACTGACCTTAAATACGTAGATTTTATATAGATTGCAAATGGCATCATCATGGATTTCATTACTACTATAACCATAACAAAAACTAGAGATCATCACAAAGCTATACTGTAAAATATACCAGTTCAAATGATAATGCAGAAAAGAGGCTGAGCAAGCCCATTCCATTAAGAAAGAAATCTGGAGAATGTTGAGCCTGGAGATCAGTGTGATGAGGTCATAAAAAGTGACATAAGAAAATTGCAACTTTTAATGTTCCACTGACTTCACCTTCTCGTTACCCTACTCAAATTCAGCTAAAGAATTTTCTTTGCGTATAGATACTAATTTACACTCTAAGCAAAAAAATAACATTTTTATAGGCTATTTATCTTTTATTATTATATAAGCTGCTAGTGTTAAAGAGAGCAAATTGAGATTAAAAAAATCAAGATTTATTGATGAAAACTTGAAGTAGAGTTAAGTAAAAAAGTTTATCTTAGAATTTCATTCTTGTCTAAACCTCTTATCATTTTTACAAAAAGAATTACAAGCAATGACAGACAAAAGTACTGAAAGCTTCACAAAACATTTGAAGTGATTTGTTTGTGAAAAACAATAGAAATTTATTTGAATTTATCTGTTTATCTGATGTGAACTAAAATACTTACTTTAACTAGAAATTTATAACTGATGCTGAAAACTAAAAAAAAACCAAAAACAAAACCAAAAAACCCTGTAGTTACAGCCATTATTATTACTACTTAAAAAAGGGAAAAAAAATCCCCAAAATCATTAATAACACTGTTATAAGTTCCCACGGTAACCTCATTTTTAATTTGGTCTCTTTATATGTTATGCTTCTTCTGCTAAAGACCAACACTGGAGAGAGGCGCAATGACTGGATGGCTGAAAACAAGTAACACAGTACCAAATAAAGAATTACAAATTAGCTGTACTCACTAAACTCAGCTAAGGTGAGCTTTCTCATTATTCCTTCTTTCCTTCTGTCATCTAAATATGTTTGGCAAAATAGACAAGGGAGGGCTGAGAGGTTTAAAACCTGATTTTTCAGATCCAAAGCAGATGGGAAGCCATAAATCTGCACGTGTCAGAAAAAGATTTTCAGAGGCTTTTGCAGAAATCTCTGAATGCTGCATGGATATATAACAATACTGGACATTACATATGGGCATTGGAATTTGACATATATTTGTTCTTTAGCTAAGTCTGTCATCATAAGTTTAAAAAACTTGCAGATTTCTCTTACTCTGTTTTGGGTCATCCCTCATAGGCAGGTAAGAACCACGGAGTCACTCACTTACTCTCCCTTCCCAGCCTTGCCCGCAGGTGATGGCAGAAGAGCAAAGGGAGAATAAAAGCATGAAAATTTGAGTGTCAAGATGAAAACTGTTTCAGTGCAAAAGCAGTGGAATAAGAGAGAACAACAACATAAAACAAGTGATGCAAAGGCAATCATTCACCATTGTCCATGGGTAGGCTGATGCCCTGCCCATTTGTCTTGTGGATACAACTTTTTTTCAGTGTAATCTATGGTTCGTGGAGTCAACATGAGATATAACATTAGCCTGAATGTTGCCCACCTGCTGGGATACAATGTGGCATTTTCCAATGACTAGATTTCTTGCATTAAATTACAGGAGAAAACAGAGCAATCTGGAAAATGAAATACTACAGCTCCTTTGTTTCTTTTTACCAGTAAAAAGGAACTGTTCTCTCAGCTTCCTCAGGAAAAGTACCTCAGGATCCTTTTGGAGTTTTATTATGAAACACATAAACATAAACAGAAACCTAAGTCATGGGCAGAACTGCCATATGACACAAGAGGGGAGTGGACATATTAAGTAGTAAATTCAGTTTTCCAGTAGACTTGCAACCAATTTCATTCTATAATTAATTGTATGCTTTTTTTAAAAGCTCCCATCCAAAACTATTTGATTTTCAATTGCAATTGATATTACGGATGGTGGAGGGGAGCCTGTCATACAGTCATGAACTTTACAAATAGAAAAAATTGGTATGTAAACTAAAAATATAAAAAGGTCACCACCATTCAGAAAACTTGACTTACAGAGTAGATTTGGTTCTTCAATGCCATGTATTTTCTAAACAGGAATGACAGCGTAAATGACAATGAGTTTAAATTTTTTTGAATATTACAGGAAAATAAGAGTGAAAACTGAATTTGCAGATAAGCATATTTATTTCATTTGACAAAATTGTTATGTGACAAAACTGCATTCCAGTTTTTCCTTGACAGGAACTGATTGTTTCATAAATATTCTAATTATGCACACGTCCTTTTAAATAAAATATAATCTTTTCAAGATTTTTGCAAGTAAGTAAATTCGCACTTTGTTACATTTTTTTAAAAACTCCAGCATGTTCAAGCCAGCTGGCTTTAACTGTATCTGTATCTGTACGTGTCCACCAATGTAGTTATCTCTGTTTAATTAGTTTTGTTACATTACTACAATAATTTTGCTTGACACAGTATTGAATTGGGGCTCAGAAGACAATCAGCAACTAACAACTACAATGGCCATTCGTTACACTTGCTGACTGAGCAATTAGTAACTGACTATGCCACTTTTCTTGTGTACATGCTAGTTGGTTTTTTTTTGTTTGTTTGGATTATTTTTTTTTCATTATACTACTTCTGAATAGATGAAGCATGCACATTTGGAGTCACATGAAAAATTAATCTCAAATTCTTACTTCATTTAGGATGGAAAATGGAAGAAACATGAGTGGAAGAAATACAAAATAAAGAGTAACAACAGAATGACTCATCACTCCCCTAATTTGAACCTAGACTTCCTCTCTCTTCAAATACATATCTAACTCTATTTGAATAGAGGCCACCTTGTGTTACTGATACCTAAGTGGTCAAATTGTGATATTGGGATATTGAATTGATAAAATGGATGGAGTGTCTGTGTACATCTCTTCACAGGAGAACAATTCTCAAGGATAACATGTATCAGTAGATACTAGTCAGCTGCTTGTCTCCATTAAAAAAAAAAAAATAAAAAAAATCATACAGCTACACTGACAAATTCCTGATATGCACAGAATCAAGGAAATGGTTGCATGGGATAAACATATCTTTGGATTATTAAGGCAAAGGACTTGTTGGAGGAAGAATATGTGTGGTCATAATGTAAAGGAGTGATAGTAGTTGGCAAAACAGGCATTAAATACTTCCACTATGATTTCAGAAGCATTAAGCAAAAGGACATCCAGAATGGCTGCCTTTACAGACGTTCTTGGAATATGAGATGAATCAATATGGTTGTGATATTAGCTTCCCCAAAGTATGAAGAGGAAACAGCCATTTGGCTGATTTTGGCTGCATATATTTTGTCTAAGTATGCACACAGAATACCTACCACACCTTGGTTCACATCAATCCATTTTCTCCTAGTAAACATTCTCAGTTCTACCAGCAGCTATGCAAAAAATGGTGAAGCAAATATCACAGTGACATTTTGTTTAGATAGCACAGAAAGGTGTACACCAGTCATTGTAATTTTGAACAGTTTGTTTCTGTCAGAACACAGCAACATTTTCAAGAGTAGTCACTTGACATGCAGATTCATTTAATCATGTCCAGTTTAGCTTAGCTCTGATTTAGGACTAGAACAATGGCTGGCATGAAAGAACATTTTTTAAATTCTATTCTTCAAAAGAATAATAGTTCCTTTCTGACATGAAATTTCTTCAACAAAAGAAGATGGGGGGGAGTTTTTAGAATCAGTATAAAAAAAGTTAGATAATTTTTACTATTGCAGTGTCTTAACCTAGAAAATGTCTAGCAAACCAAAGTTACCAATCTATTTTCATACTGGAGATTTTTCTATCAAATCTAAAAAATCAGTTTATGTGCAAATGTAAACAATAACTAGCTACTGTTAAGTAGAATAATGAAAAAAGTCATGCTGCTCCAAGGACATAGACTGAAGAAAGCAAATTCTTGAAAACAGAAAATATATGGATTATAAAGAAAGAAGAATTTACAATAACAGATTAATGATCAATTAAAGATCTGAGGATGTATTATTCCATTTTTTAACAGTGAAATTAAAGGTTTGAACAACACTGAAATCATCAGACTTGCAAAGATTCTTGCAGGGAGAAATATAAATGTAATTAAAATGTAAATATAAAAGTTTTCAAGAATGTTAAATGGCAGACAAATTTTTGTGAATAAAAGATGACCTTTTTACTCTGTATTCTTTAAATTTCTTTGGACACGTTTATTTTATAAGAAAAACTCTCTTCTTGTTGACATGCTCTGCACTCTGTCACTGCACCCTTTCTGAAATTTGTGAACAATGTCTTTGTTTCATGTAGTGGGGCATGATACAGCAGCTGAGACTAGGTTTTAAACTGCATTTGTTGCAAATAACATAGTATAGCTCACTTGAGTTTATAAATATTTTAGAAGAACTAGAAAAACAGGCTGAAGCTAGATAGCGAAAGCTTAAGAAGATTTTGAAGTGGTGGAGGAGATATGTGGTGACTATTTTGTGCCAGATGGTTAATCCTTCACTCTGATTTCAAAGCAAATCTTTTTTCTGTGCACTCAGTTATCTGATGGGCACAATTTAATTTTTGTTTTTAGAAAAAATATATACATGACATAAATTTAGAGGCATTATAGATTAGATATTACCATTCTAGACACATAAACATTTCAAATATATATGTACAAAGTTTCATTTTAACAAACAATTGAAAACCAGGCTCATTACAGGACAGACTATGAAGAAGGATGTCTGACTAACACGGTGCTATGATTTTTATCATACTTGCCTAAAGAATACTCTGTGTCATTTTGCACTTTTAGAAGTCTGAGTATCATCTAATTTTTTCCACCATGCCTTCTTGAATCGTATTGGCACAATTTGTGTGGATTTTTAAACATCTTAGAGGTTATTGGAGCTCCTTACACCAGTTCTGGAGTCCCCAGACAGAGACAGGGGGTATTTTGCATGTTCATTGTGCATAGCAAAATTTTAAAACTCACAGCTTTAAAGAAGATATCATCCCACGAGACACACACATACACACTGTTTCAAAGAAGTTATGGAGGTCTCAGCTGGAAACTGCTATTCAAGTTAGCTGCAAACCCATTTAAGGTTGCAGTCCAATTATCAGATATTGTATAAGGTATAGAAGCGGCTGGTGCATCTCAGAAGAAACGTTTCCAGAGCTAAAAACAGACAAATGCTAGTTAAATGATTTAGGAAACATGAAATTCCATAAGTGGCTGGAACAGATCTAGATTGTAATTATTATTCTCATTTCCCTTCCTATGCTGCTGAAGAAGGGAGAACCATCTTATACTGAGACTTGTTCTTCCCTATTTTCTCCGTAGCTCTTAATTTACCATTTTTCCACTCACAAAATATTTTGCATAGCACCAATTTCATTCACATAAAGAAAAAGAAAACTCATAAACATAGACGTATATAAAGAAAAAGAAAACTCATAAACATAGACGTATATGTTGTGATATAAGTTCATTGACAGTTGTGTGGGACTTTTCTGAAAATCCTCAAGCATGATATGCATAAATAAGACAAGTGTTTTCTCTACAGGTCTTTAAATATAAACAGTTTTGTATCAAAGCTGTCAGGCAAATATCTTTTAAAAGTGATGCCTAGAAATTGCTGGAGCTAGAACAATATCTACCCTTCTCTAATTTATATACAGATACTGAAGATTCCACCACTATTAGGGAAAAAACCTGTTGTTTAATATCACAATACAGTCCTCAGTTCTTCTTCTGAAGGGTTGGAGAGTCTTTGAAAATGGGCATTCATGATCAAAGTACGTTTGGTAAATAATGAAACAGCTTCCCTACTGTTTTCTTTAGGATATAGGACTACTTTCACAATTACTGGTTTCAAAGTTACCTTTTCAGAGACAAGGGGGAGGGGTAGAATAGAAAAAATATTTAAAAGATATTTTGGTTTATGTTTTAGTGAAAGGGAAACCTTGTTACGAACATTGTCAGATAAAATTCTTTGGCAATGAAGTGAGAAATCTGTGGTCCCTTAGTATTTGGTTGAAACTTTTTTCTGCTTACAAGACAGGGGGATTCTTTGAGCAATTCGAGTGACTTTGTTCCCAGCTTTTTAATAATGAAGAGAAATATCTACATGATTTTGGCAATGTTAGGAAGTTTCAGACTAGTATGAGATTAGGGAGCTAAATATTTCTGCCAAGAAGGATCAGGTCTTGCTTTGGCAACTTGAGAAAGATTTCAGTGTATTTAGTTATGGATTTTTTTAAACATTTTGTTCAAAACTGTAGACTCCATATTAGGAGAAGAAGCAAAACAAGCTCTCAGTAAATTGCTTAAAATTATTCATGTCACAGCAATGAATAATAATTTGCTTGATAAATAGTAGAAAATATTATGTGGATTAAAATGATAAAAGCAATTTTGGTAATAAACTGGAAATAATACATAACTTGAGACAGAGGCAAGCTGTCCCATAGCCTGATTTGGCTTCTAGCTGTGGCTAAGGTTTTGAGATGAAGCTATTTATTTTGAGTAATTGTCATAAAGATTCAGCCAAAGACGTAACGTAATGTTATTGCATAGTAGTTGATCTTTGAACTGCTCCAGAATAAAACATTATGTCATGTAAAATTATCTACTGTAGACATCTTTTTTCTTACACTTTCTTTTCCAACTGCTTTAAGTGAAAGTGTTTTTATTATCTGCATTAGGATCTCTTTTGATAAATAATGACAAATATGGATTTAAAAATAAAGTAACCGTATGCACTGAAAAGTAATATGTCTTATCCACTTTTTGTGTTTTCTTCAAGTATTATGTTTTGTATTATGTTCAAGGACTGAGTGGAAGCGTATGTATTTATGTTGCACATATTTATGTATGTAGCCAATATTTATAGTATAATTGAAATCTTAACAGTCTAATTCAAGAATCACTGTTAGTCTGCATCTAATAATGACCAAAAAACCCAAACAAAAAACCCTAAACAAACAAAAACCAAACCAAACAAAAGAATCCCAACAAAACCCAACAAAACAAAACCAAAACCAAACAACAACAAAAAGGAAAATGATAATAATGTAGTTAAAATTATTACACAAACTCTTTGTTTCTACCCTTTTCCTTCATTTTAAGCTAACCCTCCTGCTGTCTCTCTGGGTCCCAAGGTTAGTGTTTTTCCACTGATGCTGGCAGTGGGAGTGGGTTCAGCAACTGGAGTGCTTTGCTAGGAAGAATATGATGTCCATATTGTTTTATAGTTTCTGACTCTAATATCCACGCAAATTTTTTTGTGTGTTTTTACTAACATACTTTTACACATACTTCTTTCTCTGCTGTTACAGCTCCAGGTTACATGTGAATTTGCTGTATGAGGTGGCTTTTACTTATATTAGACATAGATAGAGAACACCTTATTGTTTCTCTTTGTTGGTCTTAAAACCAGTTTTGCCCAGTTCTAGGTAGGAATTACTTTTGCTGACCAGTGGCAAATCTGTGCCCCATCTCTTGATATTTTATGGCTTAAAGACTAAATTTACAAAAGCTTCATCCAGTGAGGTAGTGACTTGTATTGCCAATGGCTGGATTTAAATGTTTTTTGGTATTGCAGTTGATTTCCAAAGGAAGAGAAGAAAAATGCATATATTTGGTACCTGGTCAAGAAAATGTGCACAGTTTATATATTCACAGAGCCATACCTATCTAGATATAAACCAGTGGGAGTATCAGAAGTTCATGCCATAAAATGACTTTAACAATTACCAGGGAGATATCCACACTGTTTCCATTATATAATTTAATGGTGCAAACATTCAGCCAGAATCATCTAGGAGCTAGCAGATTTTCTTCACAGGCAAAGACAATAATTTTTCCTCAGTAAAAGACATGTCAAGTCCCATATGAGTAATTCAAGATTGGAGGAAAAAGAAACAAGAACCACAGAATGACAGAATCAGAGTATGTTAGGGACTAGAAGGGACCTTGAAAGATCATCTAGTCCAACCCCCCTGCCGGAGCAGGATCACCTAGATCATGTCAGACAGGAACAGTCCAGGTGGGTTTTGAATGCCTCCAGAGGAGGAAACCCTACAACCTCTTTGGGCAGCCCATTCCAGTGTGCTGTTACCCTCACCGTGAGGAAGTTTTTTCTCATATTTATGTGGAACTTCCTATGTTCCAGCTTGCATGTTTTGCCCCTTGTTCCTATCATTGGATGACACTGAGGAGAGCCTGGCTCCATCCTCCTGACACTCACCCTTTACATATTTATAAACATTAAGGAGGTGACCCCTCAGTCTCTTCTTCTCCAAGCTGAAGAGACCCAGCACCCTCAGCCTTTCATCATAAGGGAGATGCTCCACTCCCTTAATTGTCTTTGTGGCTCTGTGCTGGACTGTCTCAAGCAGTTCCCTGTCATTCTTGAACTGAGGAGCCCAGAACTGATATGGTCTCACCAGGGCAGAGGAGAAGGGGAGGAAAACTAATCTTGACCCACTAACTACATCCCTTCTAATACATACCAGGATGCCATTGGCCTTCTTGGACACAAGAGCACATTGCTGGTTCATGGTCATCCTTCTGTCCACCAGGACCCCAGGTCCCTTTCCCCTGTGCTGCTTTCCAAAGGGTCAGTCCCCAACTTATACAGGTATGTGGGCTTGTTCTTTCCCAGATGCAAGACTCTACAATTGCCCTTGTTATATTTCATTAAATTTCTCCCCGCCCAACTCTCCAGCCTGTCCAGGTCTCGCTGAATGGCAGCACATCCTGCTGATGTATCAGCCACTCCTCACAGTTTTGTGTCATCAGCAAACTTGCTGACAGTGCACTGTGCCCTCATCCAAGTCACTGATGAATATATTGAATAGTACTGGTCTCATTACTGACCCTTAAGGGGCTCCACTAGATGCAGGCCTCCAACTAGACTCTGTCCCATTGACCACAACTCTCTGGTTTCTTTCCTTCAGCCAGTTAACAATCCACCTTGCTACCCGATCATCCAGACCACACCTCCTTAGTTTAACTGCAAGGATGCTGTGGGAGATGGTGTCAAATGCTTTACTGAAATCAAGATGGACCACACCCACTGCACTACCATCATCTATCCACCTGGTTATTTCTTCATCAAAGGCTATCAGGTTGGTCAAACATGACTTCCCTTTGGTAAAACCATGTTGTCTGCTCCTGATGACCCCCTTGTCCTTGAATGCCTAGAGACAGCGCCAGGGATAAGTTGTTCCATCACCTTTCCATGGATGGAGGTGAGGCTGACCAGTCTCTAGTTACCTAGCTCCTACTTCTTGACCTTTTTGAAGGCTGGAATGACATTCGTTTTCTTCCAGTCCTTAGGCACCTCTCCTGTTCTCCATGACTTACTAAAGATGATGGAGAGTGGCTTTGTGCAATTTATGTTGATAGAATTTTTATTTATATCTGGTAATAATGATCCGTACTGAAATGTAGTATGTTAAGAACTATGTAAAATGCATTTTAATGAAAATCTTATCTTTACAAACAATCTGGTTTACCCTTTAACAATACATGCAAAAGGTCAGAACTGAACAATAATAGGACCATTTGGTTTGGTTTGGTTTGGTTTGGTTTGGTTTGGTTTGGTTTGGTTTTTTTTCTAAGCATTAAGTTATGTGTTTCTTCTTTTTTTTACTGTTTTGTAGCTGTAGGCAGAAATAAACCTTTTTGTTTTGGATGCCTTATTTAGGCTGGTGATCTTTATTGGGTGGACTGACAGAGTGCTTTGCTATAAATAATTTCAATTATTTTAATGACAACTTTGCAATCAGGGAGAAGCCAAGAATAAATAATATACATTTGATGACATAGATGTTCTTTGAAATAAATGTTCTTTCTCCCCTTCATTAAGAAAGAAATGGATTATGAAGTGAGTTAATGAAAAGAAACCACCTTCCTACAGGTCTGAGTCTGAATCTGCTTTGCTGAAAAGAACCACTATTTACATGAGAGGTTTAACTGAGGTCACTTCTTCCCATCAGTATTATCTGTGTAGAAAATAACTCTGTGCTCATAAACACATCTTTTCCTGTCTTTTCCCATAAAAGTGACTTCTAGTATCCATACTGTGCATTGTTCATGAGCATTGTGGGCAAAACTGGATACCTGCTGAACTCAGGGAAGTAATCCTTTTGGCTTGAGCAGGCAAGGAACCATCACTACACAGGATTTTAACATTGTAATTCAAAGACATTGAGAATTGTGAATGTAAAGCCCAAACAGTTCAAAGTCTTAACTTAGAACTGGAGTAACAAACCAAGTGTCTTCCACAAAAGAGCATCCGTGTGTGATGCTGCTAAAGGAGGGAGTGCCATGTGAAAGGAAAAGATGCATATCTGCTGTTTCTCTTTCCTCTACAAATCTGAGCTGAATCAGGAAGATAGAAGCACTGAAATGAGGACAGTATCTATCCTTAGAAAAGTTGTAGCAGCTCCAAATGTAGGTTTGCAGCAGCTGAGCTGTATGACAGATGTGGTTTTTTAGAGTCCTGGTGAGTCTGCTTGCCTCTGTCCTTGCAGAGATCAGTAACTATGTCTGGGGAGACAGCGAAGAGTTCCTCTACACTGTGGTATGAAAATAACCCTTATGCAAAAGCTCTAC
>WTSP01014032.1:0-10498 GCA_025331215.1 Actenoides lindsayi
TCATATTCAGCTGGGTGTCGACCAACACCCCCAGGTCCCTTTCTTCCATGCAGCTTTCCATCCACTCCTCCCCCAGATAAAGCCCTTGGGATGAGGAGAGCCCTTGGGGGGTCAGAGGAACACGGGAACAGCCCACAGCCAGGGCTGCCAGGCCTCTGTCCCCAGCACCAGCAGCATCCAACCTGTGGGGACTTTCCTCCTCTTGGGCACTAAGGGGCTTTTGTCTCCCCCCCAGCCCAGACAGAGCTGGGGAGCAGCTTTTCCCAGGCTCAGGAATTCTGGTATCAAAGGGGAGAGACCTGTCTCCAAAGGGGAAGAGGATCCTTGTCCAAGAGCTAGTGGGGCTGATTCCCATGGCTTTCACCTAGAGGTGAAGGGGGGAGGGGGTGGTGATGCTGGGATCATCAGTGATCAGCAACAGGACAGCAAGCCAGGGTTAGAGCAAGGGCAGAACAACAGCTGTGTAGTCCTGGAACACCCTCAGGGATGACAGTGATGTCCCTCTAAGATGCTACCACATCCAGCAGCCCAGCTGAAGGGCCTCTACACCACTGCACGCAGCCTGGGCGACAAACAGGAAGAACTGGAAGCTACCATGCTGCAGGAAGGCTATGACATAGTGGCCATTACTGCAACTTGGTAGGGCAAATCCTATGAGTGGAGCATGGCTGTCGATGGCTACAAACTGTTCAGGAGGGACCGGAGGGGAAGGAGGGATGTTGGTGTTGCCCTCTGGTGAGAAATGGAGAGACTGTGAAGAGCTGTCCCTTCAGAAGAGCCACGAGAAGGTCAAGAGCTTATGGGTAAGAATCAGGGATTGAAACAACAAAGGGAACCTTGTGGTTGGTGTCTGCTACAGGCTGCCCGATCAAGGGGAGCTCATTGATGAGGCCTCTTACTCCAGCTCCAGGAGACATCGCTCTTGCAGGCTCTCACCTCAGCCTGCCGTGCCCTGGAGGAAAGGGCTGGATGCTGGGCAGGCTGGAGGGCAGTGGTGCCCCCCTCCCACCCTGCACCCCCTCTGCAGCCCCTGGGAACGGGCTGGTGGGCACTGGGCTGCCCACTGGGATTGACAGGGGGATGGACCCAGGACAGGGGGACAGAGACGGGGCAACAGGAAAAGAAACAGGGCAAGGGGGACAGAGATGGGGCAAGAGGGATAGAGAGGGTGCAGGGGGAGCAGATGTGGCAGGCAGAGGTTATCCACAGGACAGCAATGTGCCCTTGTGGCCAGGAAGGCCAATGGTATCCTAGGGTGCATAAAGAAGTGTGTGGCCAGCAGGTCGAGGGAGGTTCTCCTCCCCCTCTACTCTGCGCTGGTGAGACCACATCTGGAGTACTGTGTTCAGTTTTAGGCTGCCCAGCTGAAGAGGGACAGGGAAATACTAGAGAGAATCCAATGGAGAGCTACAATAAGGGACTGGAAGATCTCTCTTATGAGGAAAGGCTGAGAGGCCTGGGGCTGTTTAGCCTGGAGAAGAGAAGACTGAGAGGGAATCTTATTAATGTTTACAAATATCTGCAGGGTGAGTGTCAAGTAGAAGGGGCCACTCTCTTTTCAGTGGTTCCATGTGATAGGATGAGAGGTAATGGTAGCAAGGTGAAACACAGGAAGTTCCACCCAAACATGAGAAGGAGCTTCTTTACTGTGAGAGTGACAGAGCACTGGAACAGGCTGCCCAGGGAGGTTGTGGAGTCTCCTTCTCTAGAGAATTTCAAAACCCACTGGGATATGTTCCTGTGTGTCCTGCCCTGGGTATTCCTGTGCTGGCAGGGTGGTTGGACTTGATGATCTCCAGAGGTTCCTTCCAATCCCTACCATTCTGTGATTCTATGATTATTCACTGTAAAGAAACTTACAGTACTTCTCAGTTTACTAGAGTTTCTAGTACTGAGAATCCAGGTGTATGGTCCCAGAAACGTTTGTGCTGCATTCCAGACTTGCTCTCAAGTGCATTACCTCAAGTGACATCATTTGAACATAAATAATTATCACTTTGCAATGAAGTCAGCTGAAGGTCTTTTCACATGCCTGGGTACTTGCCTTTGACCTAAGGTGGCTACTCCTGCTTTCTATCCGATATCACAAAGAAGGTGTTGGGGAAATGCCTCACAGCTTATATGAAGATACAAAGCTCATATGAAGAAGTAATACTTTTTATTAGTGTAACTGGGGGAGGGGGAAGTGAAAATACAAGCATCCAAGCTCAAAATATTTTGAGCAGATCACTCTGGGTACAAAACCACTTTAATGGTGACTAACATAAGCCTTGCAGAAACTTACATATTCCAAGCTGTTTCTTCTTGCTGCATATATTAAGGGGTGCAGATGTACTATGTCAAGTCAGCTTCTGAATAAAATGAAACCTTTCATACTTGAAGAAAAACCCTTTCATATTGGTGAACACATCCATATTTTCCTAGTTGTCCATTTTGAGTACATGTGAAGAAATTTTGATTATGACCTTTTAAAATCTATACTTCAGTATTTTCTCCTAACATTAAGCACACTGGGTTTTGATGTTTTTTCAGTTATTACAGGTTATTGATGATCTCAAACTGACAGTCATTATGTCTGAAAATAGAGTATGCAGTTCAAATCCCAACAAATTTTAGTCACAAGACAGGAATCACCAATATGAAAGTGATCTATCTCTGAAAAATAGTCATTATTTTTTAAACTTTCTTTGCCTGATGGAAAATATTTTGACATCTGGAATATGGAATTTGTTATCCTGGCTTGAATCTGTCTAATGGAGCTCTATCTTCAGCAAATGCATCTAGCCATGTAATGAAGGACTGTAGAGCCAAAGGGAGTAGTTTTTCTTTTATGACTTTTACAAATGATTGGTTCATTTGATCAGGTTTGTTACAGTGGCTTGAAATCAGTTAATAGTCACTAAAATTATATAGCACTTAAAAAAATGTTGATGCAGTAACTAACTTGGTGATCAGCTGCAGAGTTTAACTCTGAATTTATTCCCTTTGGTTTTGAAAAATTGTAATTTAGGTCTTAGATACACATTCAGTAAAGAAATAGCTGCAACAATATAAATTGTTAATGGCCAGCTCTTTATTGTTGTCCTTCTGCCAGAGATGAACACAACCACATTTTCCACATCCTCCCCTATTGAATCAGTAAAGCAAAATGGTCCTTCAGCCACTTTGATGTGAAATACTAGTAGTCTAGTAGTAGAACCCAAATTACTGTGAGAGGCAGTTGATGCTGAGCTTCCAGATTTCTTATGATACTGGCTTAAGAACACTTAAACATTACTTGTAAGAAGTTTGGAAAAGGTAACTGGGGCTGGGCAGGGGGGGGAGTAAGGATTGGCTACATCTTAAATCACTGCAACCGTTTCTTAAATGAAAAAGCACACAAGCCCTGGAATTCTAGTCTGCCATCCCAGTAATTACTGTACCATGGCTTTTTGTCATCCTTTACAAACCCCTTGGAAATGCTGATAAGAGTGTTCAGTCAGAATAGATAGGCTGCTCACTTACATCTGTTCAAGAAGTATGGCCATTAGTCACTCAGGACAAAGTTTAAGAAAAAGTTTGGCTTTTCCACTCTATTGAAAATGAGATACTACTTGATTCTTGCTTTCAAAACATTGAATTAAAAAACCTGTGTGAGGAATACAAAGCTAGAAGTTCACTAATTCAAAAATTTAATGGGTGCTATTTTTTTGTCCCATGTTTTCTCAATGAGAGGTAAAGACTGTGTAAAGGACTCCCTAGGATTTAATAAATTGTAATTGATCACATGCTAAGGCCCTGAATCATCTTTGCAGAAATGCAGATAGGAGCAGAAACATTCACCAACACAAAGGCATCAGACTAAAGAAGTTCTGAGCTTGACTGAGAAAAGAGGTGCCCTACTTCCCATTCAGTATTATATATGCATGGTATAAAATCCACGGAAAACCAAGGAGGAAAATTCTCCCAAGAAAAATAGCAGTTATCTTCCACTGTATTTTTAGTGTGGGAACAGGGCCAGGCAGCATCACTCAGCAGCTTCCTGTAGTGTTTTTTGCTTCAACCAGACAATCTGAAAACCCAAGGAATGACTTTGCACTCATGCTCGTACCAAGGAAGCTGCAGGAAGTTTTCCATCCTTGCTTAGCACAGTCAGTGGTACTAAGAGCTTTATTTGTCAACAGCTTTGCATTGCTCTTAGTATCGTGTCAGTTATCCTTGCTCCTGAGGTTTCTGCTGGCAGCACTGTCCATGCTAAAGCTGCCAACAGCACTGTAGCTGAATCACTGTGAGCAAAATTCGTTACAGTGCACCAAACTCGAGCTGACTCAAAATAGCAGTGATGCACTGTCATCAAAAAGTGTCTGCAAGTAGAAGAGCAAACATTAAAGCTGGCCAAAAGCTGCCCAGTGTGAATAGATTTGATTCTTGTATCTAGGTGGGGTAGATAGCAGAATTATCTTTTCAATAAAGTAGCTTTGTCTAGAAGGTTGCAGCTATTTGGAATATGTGCAAATACAGTCCATCAGGGTTGAAATGGGAAAAAATATTCAGTGGCTGGTTTTTAATGATGCTATAGTCACAGTATTCACCTTTCTTTCACCAGCTCTGGGAGCACAGTCAGGTCACATAGTTCATGGCATCTCTACTCTGAAGGCAAAGACCTAAGGCTAGCTGGAGAGACTGTACCAGGAGTTGCTGGATAGGTCAGTAGAAGCTGCAAAGCCTGTTTTAAGTATCCAGGTAAAAGTTTGCATAGCTGGCCACACCAAGCTGCTACAACATCGTCCTTCAAATTATCTGCCCAGAAATTAACTCCAGACTGTCCCTGCAAGCTGCAGTCACATGCTGATTCCCGTATGGGCACATACTCTATTTTACTCAGCACTTTTAGTGGTCAAGCTCTGTATGAGTTCGTCAGAGTTCACTGGCAATCAGAAACTTTTTAATGAGTATTTTATATCCTGTCCCCAGGGAAGTCTATTGACAGAGGACTAATTTGAAATGATGTGTGGAATAAGAGTGCCTTTTTCTGCATTAGTTTCTTCATCTGTGGAGTAATACAACATTAGTAAGGCATTCATAATTCTGTAGTGGTTGTTGTCCACACATGGCATTCCTCTGAAAAACTAGCCTGTAGATTTTCACCCTGTTTTGTTCTAGACCTATTTGTATGTTCTCTGGTTGGAAGGAGGTAGCTCGCTGTTACTTCTCAACCAACCCCCCAAAACTTTTTCATTTCTTCATAAGTACCTTGGTATTCTTCCCCTGTATCTCTCTGCAGACCCTGACTAAAGGGCTGTGCCTCTTTTGCTGGCAAATCAGGACCATTCTTTGCTGTAGGCCCTGTCCCAGCTTTTCTGCCTGTGCAATATATTAAATACATCATTTGCTACCCAGTTAAGACATTTATGCCTTTCACCTGCCAGCAGTAACATTTCTGTGCTGTATGAGCTATAGGGGCTAGCTTGAGAGCTGAAGTATGTTCCTAGGTCTGAGCAGGCAGGTATTTTGGAGGAGAGCAGCAGGCTATCCTCTCGCTTCAGACCCCTGCAGCTTTCTTTCATCTCCAGAGAAAGGCTATGTGCTTTCCATCCTGGTCCTGTGTTAGCCAGAGCCAGACTGGCGCTTCTGCTCTGTGGCAATTAACCAAAGTGGAATCTCTCATAATGCTGCCAGTGAGACAGCAACAAGGAGGATAAATGCCTGCGGTTTATGCTCTGCCTCATGGGAGAGGAGGGAGGAACAAGAATGCCAAGGATCTGGCTGGATCCTAACAAAGCCCTGCTCAAGCAGGAGCTCACAACCGATAGCTCAGGAGCTGCATCCCACCAGGGCATTGGCCCTGCTGAGCCAGCTCTGGGGGGAACCTCAGGCCACTGGCAGGGCCTCCCCAAGCACCCCTCAGTAGCACTCAGGAGGGTGTCCATCACCACCTCCTATTAAAAAAATTGATAAAACACCTCACAGAGTGTAGTATGTGAGTTTAGCCATCAGTGTGAACATGCATAATCTGTTCTTTTTAGATGGCCATAAGCATTTGCAATCTACATACCTTCTGAAGTTTTTTCCTTTAGCAATGCTTTCCAGAGTATTGAACTCAAGTGTTTTTTATATTGAAATGATCTGAAGGGTAATGATAAACAAAAAGTTGCAAAATTATATTGACGTTAATATCCACCTTGCCACCAAGTGTCATTATCTGGGGCCTTGAGTGGAAACAACTTCTTCCTCCCAAAACCTTCTTGCTGCCCTTGAGAGAAGGCAATTTTATTTAATGAAGACAGCCATGCTTCAGTATAAAGGTGTCATGTGAATTATTCATGAGCTCCTTTATCTCCAAAGCATTTCGTCTGCTTTATCTCATTGTAAAATTGTAAAAGAAAATTAAAGTGTTTTGTGGAAGTGCATCTGTTCCTTTGAAAGGCATCTGTTTACCAACTAATACTGGGAGACAGTGACATCCTCAGCTTCTGCTGTCAAGCAGCAGAAGTAAAAGACCAACCGAACTGGGCAAATATACACTGGAGAGAAATGAGCATAACTGATAACATCATCACTGTGAGGAAATCAATATTCAGATATTTTTAGGTGCCTCATTTTCTGCAATTAATATCTTGAGCAGCATTGAAAAAATGGAGCAGCTGAGCTTTTTTTCCCTTTTATATTCCCCTTTCTCTAACATATGACTGTTCTTTACCGTGAGGTATTTCATTACAGACCAGCCCTGTCATTACCTCACTATTCTGATATGTATCTTTACTCATGAGGAAAACAATTATAGTCAGCACAGCTATACATGAGCACAACAGTCTTTGCATTTCATCTAATTTCAGAGCTGAGTTCCACATACGTTGATTCAATTACAGAGTAGAATTCACTGCAGCAACTGTTGCCCTTACTCTTACTTCACGGGCTACAGATGTGCAAAAGCATTGCAAAAGAAAAGATTATTTTCTTTTCTTGCTGGTGGAAGTACAAGTAAGTTATATTTTGAAATACGGTTTAAAAAATCACCATACCCTTAGAAGTGAGCTCTGCCTACATAAAAGCAGTTGCTGAACTTACAACACTCCAGAGGTTTGTGAGAGCAGCCACACTGCAAGCTTTTGCCCTTTGTTTCACCAACTACATCCCTTGACCTCATGGAGAGGGTTCTGGTTTAAAAGACAATTTACTGTGATTTGTACTTTCACCTCATTTTCTTTACAAGCTTATTGTGAAGTATTTTCTCATAATCATTTAATCATAAAGAAAGTGTAGCTCTGTGCCTATGCATATTTTTACAGAGTAAGGTTACATCTACCAAATAGCAGATGATCTGCTACATTCCATCACTAATTGTCAAATATAGCTGAATATTAAATAATTCATTTTTACCTTTCATTTATCAGCCTTTGTGCCTATAGCAGGACAGAAATAACATTGTGTAGGCTATCTTATTTGTCATATTTCTGAATTTTGGGGCACTATATTTTTTAATCTCAATATTTTTGTGTAGGATGTTTTATCTAGAAGCATCCTAATATAATGGCATCTATCCTCAGATACCATCTTCAGTTATATAACCAGAGTAACATTTAAATATGTGATCATAATCTTAAAGGCTCAAACATAATGATAAGAAAATACATAATCATAAAAAAAATTACTCTCTTCAGTGCAGAAGTAGACTGCAATTACTTCTAATTAATTCTGGTGCTGCTGAGATTGGTATCTTGTTTAGTATAGCTGCCTTGCCAACTGGATGCTAATTTCTTCCTCCTGAGCATGAAGATTTTTCTGTTTTAATTTAACTGATAACATAGGATTTGTCTAATAGCTGCTATGGCAGCTACAGTGCTTTTTCTCCCTGTTATATATGACACTAAATTTCATAGATGATCAGGAGAAGCAACAAGTAAGTGCTTCTTGAATTTGAACAATACCCATCTGCCCAGCTTGTAGGACAGAACTTCAGGAAAGGAATGAGGGATCAACATGCTAATTCTTTTCCATCGGTAGTCTTTAGACTGCAGAAAGAAAAAAACCACCTGACTGATCTACCAAGGCAGAAAAAAAATGTTTCAGTAATGATGTTATGAGATTGCTGTGCAGTGGCTTAAGAGAACACACCAAGTAAAAGGTAATGCCAGTGCCTTGAAGTCTTCAGAAGAACTTCTTTGACTAAGGCTTTCTGACAGTGTTGTGAAGGTAGAGACAGATCAAAATAATGCTCTCACTAAGGACAGTCTCTTGTGTTCTTTCAACCCCTTGTGGGCACCCAAGCATCCACACAAGAGAGATACGTGGAAAAAACACACTGTAGAAAATCTACTTCTCACTTTTTAATTTATTTTTTTTCCTTTAAGAGTGCTGATAACTACATTTCTTTCTTTTTGCATGTCTCTATTGAGTTTTCTTGGGATAAGATATTGGAATTTCTCTGAATCTATAGGATCATCATGGATTACTAGAGCTGATATTAAAAAAAAATCCACAAAAGAGAATCTGTCCTTCTTGCGAACATCAGCAGCTATAACATTTCTCATACAGTTTTGATTTGTAAGTACTCCAAGCAGCAGAGTGCCTCTGAACATCTGTTCACTGAATGTCCCAGGGAGACTAGTTTTGTATTGCAAATTTCAAGCATCTCTGATATTACCACGCAATACCAGCATCTTTGCTCCCCTTCCTGAAATATTTTTCATGTGGATAACAGAAGAAAAGTGTTTGTCTGAAAGTTGATAAATTCTTACCTATTTTTTAAATCTTGAAGGATTTTGCAAAACTCACACCCAGTCATATTGCTTAGCTAATTTTTTTTGTCTTTCTCTTTTCTTTGTATTTAATTTTCTGTCCATGGCATTTTTTATAACTGGAAAAGTTGTTTGGCTTTTTAGATCACAGCTTTTCATTTAGATTCCTGCTTAGGATGCACTCTTCCATTAAAGCTTCGATGAGAATTCACTAAAAGAGAAAATTATATTTTAATGTTTGAGATTAGGCCTCATCTGGCATGCTTATTTATTGCAAATCTTGGCAGTGCTATCTATCTGATGGTAAGTTTTTAGGCCATTATCCCGCTTATGCTTAATTCTGCAACTGTGTGTAGCCCTGTATGAAATCAGTGTTATTTCATGGATTTTAAAGATAAGCAAGTACAAAGAGATCTGGCCTTCAGGATATGGGATTACCTGACTGTATTTATGTAGCAAGTTAGCACAAGAAAGTCTCGGTTATGCTACAAAGCATAGTAAAATTCTCCCCAAAACTCAGTATAGCCATACTCTGATTTTCACTGTAGATCTTCATACTTTATGAACTTTCTCATATTGTTTTATCCTAGTATGGCAAGTTAATAAATATGGCATTGTTAGCATAAACTTTTCTAGAAATGGATACACTCTTCTGTGACTATATTAGGATATAAACTTCATAAAAATTTATCTTGTTTACCTTGAATGACCAAAAGAAAAATAAATCGGTAGCCCAAAGAGAAGAAAAAAACCAAACAACCCAGGATGTCTCTGAACATTTATTACTCCTTCAAATCAATTACACTGCAAGTAATTATGCTCATTAAATTATAACCAATACACTGGAAGTGTTCCTCCGTTAAAACAGCCAGAATTTTAGAGAAGGCAAGACTTGCCACATGTATATTGTTTAAACTATGTGGAAAGCACAACAGTCTTCAAAAGTACAACTGTTAAAAAATGCTTGTCCACTTGCTAAAAAGAAGAGGGTACATATTCATTACAAACCCAAGGATTCTACTACCTTTTGAACCATCCTACTTAGAAATTGTTCTTCTGTGGTTTCATCAGATTCCTTTTCTGCTTCCACAAAGCTATAACACATGGACACTGTTTAATCTGTTCATATGTAAAATCAAAGCCACCAAGACATCCCTAAGAGTTTTAATTTAGAATGGCAATTGTCTGTAAAACTTTTTGTTTCTAGCTGTGCCTTTTCAGAATGGGCTAACCCCGAGTTTCACTGCAGTGTTCTTGCACCCAAATAGGGGGGATTACACTATTGGTTATGGGCGGAATCGTTGTCATAGGAAACATTTTTAGAAACATCTAACTGACCAAGCAGAAGAGAGCAGATACACATCCTGTGGGCCAACTCTTAACTGTTTCTTTAATGGTAGGGCTGGGAGTGGCTGCTGTACCACAGCCAGAGGAGTAAACAGGAAAAGCTGCATCTATCGCTGTGTTCTGCAGTGCTGCGTGACACGGGGAGACACGGGATACGTTCAGGCGGATCCATGCGGGCGGACATCAGCTCTTCAGTGCTGTTCTCAGAGCTGAGCGGGGCAGTGGGCAGGAGAATGGTCACACCAGTGCCCATCGGCAGCTTCCTACTCACAACTGCTTCGTGTCCAGCTAACGGGGGAAAGGCAGAGACCTCAACTCTGCCTGCACCTCTGGGCATAGATGTCCTTTCAGACAGACCTTCTTTTCTTTTCTTTTTTCTTTTCTTTTCTTTTCTTTTCTTTTCTTTTCTTTTCTTTTCTTTTCTTTTCTTTTCT
>WTSP01014034.1:0-47273 GCA_025331215.1 Actenoides lindsayi
AAAGGAAAGGAAAGGAAAGGAAAGGAAAGGAAAGGAAAGGAAAGGAAAGGAAAGGAAAGGAAAGGAAAAAGAAAAAAGAGACATACTGTCAACAAGCCAAGATGTCAGTTGGACTCCACAGAAACCAAAAAGCTTTTAAAAAAAAACCTATCTGTGAGTACAATAGACAGAAAAAAAGTTCTTTGACAAGTACAAAACATCAAATGTATGAATTAGTTTGGCAAGTTTATAGCCTTGAAGTAGCATTATCAATGTTGAAACTTGATTCAGCAAATGATTGTATGTCAACACTAACAACACCAACCAACAGAAGTATTTCTTTAAGCTACTTACATACTGTGAAACTAAAATTCTCCAACTCATAACCATTAAAGTGGAAACATTAATTATATCATTCATGCTGTTCTTTCTTCACCATTTAAGACTGGTAATTTATTATTAGCACTGATCTGATACAGTATCTTTGATGCAACTGCAAACTTCATGCTGTTCCCACTTAATAGACCTCAGAAGTATCTCCATGGGTATTCGGCTGAGCTTTCTCAGAATAATAGAGGACAGGGCTTTAACAGCCAAAAATCAGCTTTTCTCTGCAGCATCATATTTAGTGCATCTCAGTGCACGGAAACTGGGCCAAAGTTAATGCTGTTTAAGCAGCATTAATGATGTGCTGTGGAGCCCTCTGAGCAGCTGGGCAGTCCCAAGGTTGGACTGAACAGCCTGGGGACCACCTGTACTCCAAGTGTCCCTGCGTTTCAAGTTGAGCAGATTGCAGAGAGGAATAAGATATTTCTTTTTATTTTCACACATCTCTAACCTGGCAAGCAATTTATGAAATCACACTAAGTATAGATCTTTCAGTTTGACCATCTGACCAGGCAGCTACTTTTCTCTTTCTGAACATCCAGACTATGTCACGACTGAAACTTAAACCCATATATTCCTGACTCTGGAATCATCTGTGGTTCCAGACGTGACAAGCTGGACAGTTTAATGCTTTCATGGTATTTGGAAATAAGGTTTGGAAACAAAGTTTTGAAAACAAGGTCTTCCAGACATAGCCACTGTGGTAACTCCAGGGACAACAGGGTACAGTCCTCAATAAAGTATTTTTTTTTCATGAGATTTCTTTCTTAACTAGGTAAACGCACCTGTGATGTAGTGCAGAAGAGAAGAAAGTGATTATATTCCAATAAATAAGCAGGATTTTACATTCTGTCAGAAACGGTGGATTTGGCATGAGAACAATTTCTGCCTCATCAGAACCAACGTAGATTTCAAGTTATATGCGCCACTGATGAAAAGTAAGAAATACTTGGGGTTTTAAAGAAACCACATTAGGACATTGTTCTTTTAATTATCTGATTTATTTTTTTTTCTTTTTCATTCTGCTCTTCCTCAGCATTAAATCTTTGCAAAATAGGCCAAAATTGCAAATATATGTTTATCTCGTGGCTTTTTAAAAATCCCATTGAGCAAAGAAACGTATTAGAATACTTAAAATTCAGTAGCTTGAGGAGTCAGAAGGATATTATTCAGCTGCTCAGGCACAGATGGAAAAAACTTAAATTATCAAGTCTAATAAATCTTGAAGCAATCTGCTTTTAGTGGGTTATTTTTACCTTAAATAAAAGCACGGTTTTCCAGAGGCTACAGAGTTAATAGTAACAACCATACTGAGAAAAGCTGTTCACCAGTAAATCCACTTTTGCAATTCAAACCAGACGTGCAGGATTCACTCTGGCAGAGCTACCGAATCCCTGCACGCAGCCACGATCGGGAGGAGGAGTCCTGGGGTAGATTCAGAATGAAACCCGGCCGATGTTAGAAGACCTTTTTGTCAAGCGTGGGCTC
The DNA here is from genome assembly GCA_025331215.1 of Actenoides lindsayi. Taxonomy (NCBI): domain Eukaryota; kingdom Metazoa; phylum Chordata; class Aves; order Coraciiformes; family Alcedinidae; genus Actenoides; species Actenoides lindsayi. The sequence continues at coordinate 1,855 of WTSP01014034.1, forward strand.
GCAGTGTTGGACATCAACCGATCCTGACATTTCCAAGGACACAGAACAGCATCTTCGACACGCTCTTGGGCAAAGGGAGGGAAGCAACGCTACCCTGCTACTGCCTGTGCCACCGGGGACTCGGGAAGCGTTCGTCCTTGGCTGTTGCCACAGTTTGCCGAAGGACTCACCCAACCGCCGCCTCTGCGTGCTCCCTGGGCGGCAGGGAGGAAGAGCAGAAAGCTCCTTAAATGTCTATCCATGCTCTAGGAACGTGGTTGTTAGAAGGAAAAAAGCAAAGTTGACTATCAGTTTAAGACGATTTGAGGCTGGCGACAATTAGACGTTGGAGCTCTGTTGCGTAACTCATTTTAAGGTGGTGGTTTTGAAGAGCATCAGTGAAATTAAGAGAACTAATGACATACCCCTTCAGATAGCACTGAGCATCTTAGACTAGCACTTAGACAAATCTCCTGGTTTGCGGCTTTTCAGGACACAGCTTTGCACGTGACCTCAGTGCATCAAGAAATGAAGTGTACAGCAGGTTGTTTTTGTAATCCAAGGTATTGCCAAGATGCCTTTCTAGAAAAGAGCTATTGAATCACTGCAGTAATATGATCAAATGTTCACCCACATCCAGATTGTTATACTGACTTTTCTAAACTTCCCTTGTCGCTATTGGTTTCTTTTATTAAATTATTATTTCATTAGTTGAGATCTGATGGTGACTATAAGTAGACGTATTAATTCCTTCTTTACACCTTTACAACGGCTTCTGGGAAGTCTGAGGCTGACACGTCAACTCTTCCTGCATCAGGAAGCTTCTTGATGGGGACAGTAAATGATGAGTTATGTACGCTGTGGACTCAGGAGAACAAATGACTACAACAAGTCATTGTTACTCCTTTGGTCTCTACTTGGCATTTGCAAGAGGATTACAGTCATAATGCACGGACTATTGTATTAAATGTCCCCAAACTACTCCAAGATCTGGCTATTCAAGTCATACAAATACTATCAAGCAGTGCTCCAATTTTCTGATCCTATTTGGTTTTGTTTATTTGAATGTAGGTTCACAATATTTATGGAATCATTATTCCTGCTCACATTAAAGTAGAAATAATGAGGAAAGAAAGCCAGTAGAGATTCACTGGAAGCATCTTTACTTCATTAGCTGCTGTAGGTAAATGGAGGTAAAAGGCCAAGCATTTTTGTCCTAAGAGCTGCTGAATTCAGTCTAATAAAATTCTCATCTGAAATCTGATTTCAAATAATAAAATAATCCCAAGATTTGTAGAATTATGTCCTTTAAAAGGACTACTTAGCACAATGGTTAATTTTTATCACGCAAACAAAATGTCAGAATGAAATGCTTCACAAAGAAGTACAACTGCAGACAAAAAAGCATCGCTACCCAACTTAAGGAGTTCCCAAATCATGATTATCTTAACAGAATCTTCTGACTGATTTCAGAATTTTAGGCAGAATACCGGGGAGTGAAAATCAGCAGGTAAAGTCTCTTTTAAGCTCTAGGGTCAGGAGTGCTCTCTTCCAAGTTTGTTCCTTCTTAAAAATGGTAATTAGTACAGGAATCAGTATTTTAGTAGTGAGGCACTGTTACAAACTCGTGCATAGATGACCTTGAATACATGTTGCATTAGAAAAAAGTAAATGTTCATGTATCTAGCTCCATCACAAGCTGATATATTTGTTGGGAATAAAAACAAAGTGTGGATTCCCTGACAACAATTAAGATGTTCTTTATTTTAAAATCTCACTTGCGACAAATCCTTTGTAGTAAAGATTTTTAGAAGTTAATTTTATTTCCTCCTTTTGTTTGTCACTTTTCTTCTGCACTGACTTCGATTTAAAGTGCTGTCTTGGTTCAGCGTCCTTTGCATTTAAATGTGAGATTGATTGCTAAGTGAATCTTAACAGATCTCCTGACTACAGATACAAGAGGAGCCCTGAACAGTGTTGCTCTGGTCTCCTGTGGGTATCAGGACAGAACAGTTTCTCAAATAATGAAGATGTACTTTTGAGTACTGGACTCTTTTTGGGAAAAGGGACAAAACTGGAAAAGAGGGGGTTTTTAAACTTCACTGGCATGTGAAATAGTAACACATAATTACATAATTACATAATTACATAATTACAAGTGTGGAATGCCTACCTTTAGGTTGATGCTTAGACAGCTGGACTATACTCAGGCATGGTATTATCATTATTATTATGGGTAGAACTGTGCCCTGACTTCCACACCAAGTATTTTGTTTTCTAGAGGAGATTTAATAAGCTCAAATAACTGGAATTTGTGTCAGTTATACTGAAATACTCATTAAGGAATAGAGTCTCACAGGAAGTTTACAAATGTAAAATTAAGCTTTTAATCCAAAAACATTTGGGGTTTTTAGTTTGAAACAGTTTTATCTTCTCAATATTTTCTGTAATTTTATTCAAGATGAACACTACCACTTTAAAGGAGCCATTTTCACACAAAGAAATTTCCTTTCATCAAAACAAAATCCTGTGTTAGCTTAAATTGAGTTTTGAAATTTCCGAGCCAGATCCCACCCTCCACAGTCCATTATGTACCCAGCTTCACCAGTGATGTAAAATGTTCCTTACTAAGAATGTGGACATTTGCTTGATTTTATTTCTGTGACAGAGAAATCCCTAGAGGTTGTTACTGCAAGGAAAAGCCTTTTTATTCTGACTGTTAGAGGCTACATGTAGAAGAAGGAAGAGGGAAAAAAGATCTTCTTTGCCTTATCACTCAGAAAGCCAAGAAAGCCTTCTTTCCACTTAGTTTTTGGAGGATCAGCCAGCATACCAGCTTCCCCCAAATTAATTTCACATTACAGATGGTATTGCTACACCAACATTGTACCCTATGATTCAAACCGGTTCAGTTTAGTGGAGTCAATTTATTTCTTCAAATCACACAGCTGCCTCCCAATTTTGTGCTCAGAGTTAAGACACAGCAAGAGCTGTTTAAACACTTGCATCTGTCCCTGATTAGCTATCTTGGAAACTAATTAAGCAATCAATAAACAGAACAAGTAGAAGTCAATGGCATCTCTGATAAGCATGCATGATCTTAAATGTAAAGCAACATAGTTGTCAGCAATTACAGGGAAAGCTCTACCTTCCTAAGGTTCATTAAGATACACTTGTACAGCTATTAAATGTCCATCTACTAATAGATATTGCACCACACATAAGCCAGGGGTGGAGGATTCTCTTTAGCTTCGCCGCTGTATAGAGTAAATTTCACTTAATCATCAGTAAGAAATCCCAGATGTACTTGCATATAAATATATGAAGCATAAACAAAAACCCTTTTCTCTTAAGAACAGCTGAATATTCCAGTTAAACTTATGTCAGTAGTTCTCCAGGCTTGGAGTTGATGCATTTAATGTGTTGCTATGGAAGCATTATGTCTCTTCCCACGGCAACAACTGCATGTCTGAACATGAAACAGAATCTGACCGATTTCAATCTTTGAAGAAGTCCTGACACGTGAATTTGATGATGAGATTTTAAATTATCTGCTTATCTGAAAACACGTGGAGTTTAAGCTAAGCAAAAATGCACATTTTATCCCAGCGCTTAATCTTATCAAGGACGCTCTATGTAATTACAGGGCAAGCCAAGGAAATAACAATCCTGTCCTAATTGGAGCACTATTACTGAAATAATGGCAAGAGTCTGGCTGTATTTTGCCATTCCTCCTGCAGGACCCCACAGTGCTTTCCTGAACCACTGCAGATGCTGCTTTTTGAGCTCTGGGATTGCTGGAGCTTGCACATGTGCAGTCTCTTTTTCACTGACAATCACTTCATTATTTGAAAAGACTTAGGTTCTGTTTCAACATAACTGTCTTTAAAAAGAGTTAAGGAAGTTCTCATCATTAGCCTTTGCTATTCTGGTATTTGTGGAAGGGTTCAACATTACACTAAATCTGCTCCAGCTTCAGTGTTGGCAGAAGACCAATTAAGTCATTTGAGCTTTTAAAATTCTCAACCTTCCTCTTTACAAACAAAACCCAGCAGCTCAAAACTGATGGTGTTTTGCAGGTGCCTCAAACTGTGCAAGAACTCACCTGTTTAAACGAAGAGCATCATATCTATGCGCTTAAATGTGTTTCACAGCATACAAGTGCAAAGAAGGGCAGAAAATGATTAATACAAGAAAACTTGCATGTCTCTTTCCTGAATTATTAGCATCTGAAACGTTTGATCGAGATGTGAGGTGTAATACTTTCTTATATTTTATACAAAAGCTAAATTGCCATCCCACTGATTAAAAATGGGACACTACTTTAACAGAGTTAAATGGATCAGGGTGACAACTAAGCAAAGCAGTAGATAAGCACGGGATGGATTCAGCACCATGCTCCAGGTTAGCCACATGTCTAATATCTAGGACAGTGGGTAAAACCCAGGACTTTTTGAAACAGAAGTGATTGTGAGTAGGCAGAATGTAATTTTCCATATTGGAATTTGGCCAGCACGTTGGGTGCCCTACAGTGCAACTCTTCCCAAAAGTATCTGCTGCTGTTTAATGACTACGAGGAGTCCGAAGGTTGATTCTATGTCTTATCTGAAATTTGGCAGCAAGCTCATATGAGCTCTCATCCAAAACACTGCAATCATTCTGAAAGTTTCTAATGATCCACATGTCCTTGTAAGGAATCATCTTTAATTACAAAGATTAATAATAATAATAATAATAAACGTCATATTGCAGGATATTCAACCTGATTTTCTTCATATTTTTCTTATGATTCATTCCTGCTCCTTCTTCCCTGAATCTCTGCTCCCAATCTTTCCTTTCCTGTTCCCTTCTCCCCTACTCCCTATGATCTTTTCAAGTTGCTCAGTTATGATTACTAAAAATCTTTTGCTAACCAAAAAAGCAAATGAAAAAGTAGTAAAAATCAGTAATAGTAATTCTTTGGTGTTCTATGTGACTTCTTAATTAGTCTAGATGACTGACGTTTGTATTATTTTTGTTTACAGACCTGCGAAGTGGAAGTAGCTCCATCAGTGATGTGAATGGAGTAACCCTGGTGTAAAATCAGAATACACCCCAGAGTTTCACTGGCACTGCATCACCTGCAAAGACCCTGCAATCTCACGGGAACCCTCTGAAAAGCCTGCCATGCCAGTGACCACACACACGGGCAGGCAAATTTGCTTCACTGTGGCTGCTGCTGGCATCTGGCAAGCTGCTCACCTGGGTAAGCATTTGCCCGAGCAGGATTATAACGCATGGCGTGATGGCATGGCACGTTGACAGGAAAAGCAGAAGGGGACAGCATAAAGTAGGAAAATTGCAGCAAAATCAAGACCATTTAGAGGTTGAATTGACATCTGTTCCCACCTTGATGAACTGAAATTTTGCTTTTTGAATTATAAAACCCTGCACTTACCTGTGACTTTTAAATGCTGTGGTAAAAACAAAATTCTCAAAACTTTATTTCCCAGATTGTCCTGAATTTTCTTACCTCCAGGAAATTGCTTTTATATATGGTCATAACATTAGAATTCTTAAATATTACTTTGGCTATTAATGGTGAAGAGGGTCCTTGAAAAAAAATATTTGAAGACCAGCATGGCAAGATCTAATATGTAGGTTCTGGACCCAGAATCTGTAATGACATCAGATAGATACTGAAGACTTTATCTCTAATAGCAAAGTGGAGAGTGGCAGGCCGTGGGCTCAAGCACCACCTATTTAATCATTAGCACACTCCCTGGCATGATTTTAGCCTTGGCAAACGAGCACTCTCCCAGCCATGGTTTGGGAGATAATGTATTGAAGGAACCAGTCAGTATGGATGAGACCTGTCTGGGAATGAAGCCGAGACCTGCTTCAGGAGTAATTCCAGACCTTGAGATGCAAACTGTGCTGTGCTGTACTGTGTGTATATTGGATCAGAGAGAATTTACCAGAATTGGCAAAACTTCAGGCTACCACAGTGTATGTGGGCAAAGTTTGGTCACCAGCACCCAGCCAGGGTGCTGAATTGACCCAACAGGACAGGATCTGTAGACACACCCTTCCATTCTGAAAAATATGAAGGTGCCAAATGTTGATGGCTTTGAAACCCCTTTCAAGGCCGTAGCTCTGTTTCTGTTAAAGAATAGTTCTTCCTCCCCAAAGGACAGGACTTTACAGAGCAGCATCACACCGGGTGCCATCTAGGAAGGAAAAGCCAGGATTGCATTTTCTTTGCAGGCAGGGAGAAATTTCAAGTCACATCTCTGTTTTTAATTGAGCGCTTTAGCAATCATCTATAGGTTGTTCCAGAAATGGAAAGGTGATGGAAGAGATTTCCTTCCCATTAAGGATTCACCCTCCGTGATACAATTAAAGATTTATTGTGCCAGGAAGAACAAGAAGAGAGGATAACGGCAGGATGCTGGTTAGGACTTTCACCTTCAGAGGCAAACCCAACAATTGTAACTTGTAACCCAAATCCAAGCCCTGTTTCAAATGGTCCTTAAAACCAGGACAATAATTCAGGCTTCCCCCCCTTGCAAATGCCCTGAGCACTGAGCTAAAGTGTCACGGTCACAGAGAAAAATATTCCTCCTCTATTTGGGTGCCTGCTTTTTGAACTGTAAGCACATTTTTGTCATGCATATTCACCATACAATCTGTTATTAATTTCAATTATTTTCAGCATTAAAGGCCCATGACACTATTAGCTGACCATTAAAAGTCATCTATAGCTCATTATCAGTGATTAATCACCTGCTGTCTTGTAATTAATGTTTATTAGGGGAACAGCAGTTTAATAGCTGTTCCACATTTTCTGTGCTGGTCAAAACACCTTAAATGGTGGGATTAGTAGGCTCTCAGAAATTTCAAATGGCATTTTTTGACATTGACTTTTACGTCGCAGGAAATAAACTGCCACTGAGAAGTAAATTTACTAGCTAAAAATAGTGCAAAAAGGAATCACGCTAAAGGCTTATTTTAGATTAATGATAGTCCCTGAAGCCTTAATGGACTATTTTCCCTTTGTTGGGTCTACTTAAATGTGCAGATCTATGAGCCTGGGCATGCCAGGATCAGCCTGCCACAGTCAGCTAACAGGCCTGTGACCAACTTTCAGTACTGGGCATTCATTTCAGTTACACATCGTTCTGGAAGAAGCCACTTGGATAGTGACAGTCTCAACTGAAAATTACAGTCATCTTCCCCCCAGACTTTTTTTTTCTGTTTTTTTATTTACAACCACTCAGCTATTCCTCTCTGATCCGTGCAAATATTTATTTCTGCAAATTTATGCTTTTGGTTGTGTCATGTGTTATGCTTTTGGAAGTGATCACTGAAGTAATGGAATTAACTATCACTTCACAGTTTTTATTTATAGAAGCAGCTGTTTGGATGTAAGATAAGTTCAGAACTGCACGGTTTCGGCCGTTTTGAGAACACTGATTTTAGAACCGGGCAATCTTTCAGTGCAGCTATGGAACTGGTTAGGTAGAAAGGGGCCACAATAGGTAAAGTGATCTCATCTGCTGAGATGTAGCTTCCATCTGCTGTCTTGAATCTCTGGGATTTGGAAAATCAGTATGCTACCACTGCAGTAGCAGATGTTTAACTTTGAAGGACTTTTGAACACACTGGAGCAGTGCAGCATCACCAGCTTGAAAAATACTATGAAAATAATTTGTCTGATACTACGAGGAAAACAAATAAGACCATTTCGGCCTTAACCTGCTTGATCTTCACAGAAATTTCTTCTCAATCCCTATTAAAAGGCACAAGTAACTATCCCAAGGGATACATCACGTACCAATTCTGTCGTTTGCGGATGAATTACTTCCCCACCTACTTGTTCCCACGTTGAGATGGAAATGGCTGAGCCCCAGCTCCCCCGAGGCCTGGTCCCCAGAGCAGACAAGTGCTACCCCTCGCAGATGCCAGCCCGAGCACCGTGAGGGGAGTTAGGGGCCTTTCTTCTTCCATTACTTCTGCTTAGTGTTTGCAGAACCCTAATGCTTGAATAGTCCAGTACCCGACTGCCTGTCAGAATTCGTTCTGGGCCACTCAAGATGCATTTGTTCTACTACACAGACTAAATTACGTTCCAGATGTTTCTAGTTTCTTTCTTTTTTGTTCTGTTTTAAATCTCCTCAGAGTTCGCATGTACTCTTCTACCTACACGCAGCAATTCTCCCCCTTCTCAGCCTCCAGTTTATTAGGTTAAATGAAAGAATCCCTTTCATATTCACCTGGTCTCAGAGGTTCTGTCTCTCTATCACCAATTCTACAGCCCTTCTCTGCACTTATTCCCATCTGAATCCCCTCGCATTTCCTATGGAAAGGAACTGTATTTAGGATGAAGCCTTGCCTTGGGCTGGTCAGCACTCATAGATACACCCTTGCTCTGCTGAAAACGTCTCTGAGAGATTTTAGTTACATACTTGCCTTCTCTGTGGCTGCAAGGATTTCTGCCCTGACCCTGAGGTCCCCCCTTTCTCAGTGGTCTTTTACTGATAAACACTTATTTCTAATTAGGGGTTTCATTAAGTGACCACACAGTCCCGGCCTCGCTTTTTTACACTATTATACTTCAGGCCATCCATGTTACTCCAAGCTTTGATGTGATTCACTTCATTCATGATGTATTCCTTTGAGTTGAAATGATAAAGGATAGCCCTATGCTATTAGCAATCTCCATCAGAGCTCAGCTTTTGTACGAGTGGTGTGAACTGGAACATTAATTCAAGCTGATTCCGGAGAACTCCCCGCAGGCTGCTTCCTGGCACAGCAGTTTCCTTTCCTGCACTGTCTCACCACTCTCCTGTTCATTTTACCTTGGAAATATCCTAGTCCCGTCCCCCTTTCACTCATTTTTCATGTGACGTCAATAACATGGAGCAAGCAGTTTTAAGCAAGCACCTAAATTCCAGAACACACAGAGCTGCAGTATAAAGACGTTGCAAGGAACTCTCTCCTTTGGAGCACAGCCCAAATTGCTCCACGATAATGACAGACTCCCCATGGTTTCAGCAGGTCGGGGATGAATCTGTAGGGGTCTGTATCGCAGCCTCCTAACCATCCTGTGCAAGACCTCTTAGCTACCAAATGTATGCTTAACTACAGTCTGCTCCAATGGCTTTTTTTCAGCTAAAAACTTCTTAAGTGAGCGCACGCACTGAGAGAATTCCTGTAGGACAAAGAAAAGAGGAATACCACTTCCTAACAAATACCCTGAAGATGATGATCAGTCATTAGCTGCTGATGAATTTAACACATACAATTTAAACAGCAATAGTGTCACCTTGCATACTAAAAAGGCCCCAACTTGTATCTTACAAAAAATCCACCATTTTTGGTCTTGATAGCCTTGAAAGCAGTGAGTAGGAATGGAAGTCTAATGTACTTAGAAAGAATTGCTTCCACTGCTCTTCTACATTAAATATAGAAAGACCTGGACAGTTCTGATAAAGTGAGTAACCTGAGACTTGTGATTTCTACTGACTGATAGGTACCCAACAAACTGTATGAAAGTTTGCTTGGAACATGGCCTGTGGGTCAAATTTGTGATATTCCTTAAGTCAGTAACATATACCTAATAAAAACCTTCATACTGGTGCAAACGTCTGGTTTTCTCCATATACCTTGTTAGTAAGATTATACTCTCTGCCCACCACACTTATGATCTCCTTTCCTTATAATACAGTGATGTGGAAAGTGGGAAGGATCTTTTCTCAGTCAAAGGAGGAATTTCAGCTACCGTGACAGAAGGGCATCGTTTGGCAAGCCCTTCTGGTGCCCGCCAGGCTGCTATCCAATGGAATTGTTGCTTTCCACAGGCAGGAGGCAAGCTGATAGCCCTCTGCAACCTTCAGCTCCCACAGAGCAGACAAAGCTCAACATAAAAGGGAAAAAAAAGTAATTCATCTTTATTATGATACTTTCAACTTTTCTTTCCCTCCCTTTTCTCTTTGCTCGCACAGAAGCTGGTCAGCTAAAGCCAGAAACCTTTCTATCTAAAGACTGAGGTTGGGAATAAGGTGGGGGACATCTGAGATTCCCAAGTTTTGCACACAGACTTTTTCCTTTGAAGTAGACTCAAGGCAGTGGTTGCTGAAGGTTATTTTTGCTACGGAATGCTAAACACCGGTTCTTCTGTTAACAAAATCTTATTGCTTTGATAAGGAGGTTTAATAACAGAAGTAATTAAAAAATTGTGCACAACTCTAAGTTTATATGAGGCTATAAACATACAAGTAAGCCTGCATTGCATTACTTTGCCTGTGATATTTATTGTGTTTGAGTTTCATTTATCTTTAAATGTAAAGGAATTGTTAGCCCCAGTAGAAAGGCGATTCTGCTTAATCTGGAGTATGAAGGGAGATCTAGGGGTTTAGTAGAGGAGATGAACTTACTGGGGAGGTAATGCTGCACTTTGACTCCAGGAGTAAGCCCCAGGAAAGCTCTGCGCTGCCACACAAGCAGAAAGCTGAAGGGAAACTATTGCCCCCTCAATTTAATTAGGAAAAGGGTTTCTATCTGGCTACCCATGTATATTTATGAAGCAAGTAAAGCACAGAGTTATGGCTTCTACAGTTCTCATAGCATGGATTAAGGCTGTAATACATTTGTGGTACAAATTGCATTTGATGCTTAATAGTGGGGATGACGAGAGAACAATGTATTATACAACACAGTAACAAAAGCTTTGTGTTTTCACAATCCTTTAGCTCTTCATAGTTGTCCGTGATTACCAGTCAGATCTTCATTGCAACAGTTTGAAGGAGGAATACATGAAGATTATGTCCTCACTGGAAAAACAGGGAAACTGAGGCAGGGGGCAATGACCTCTAGCTGCTATAGACACAAGTCCCATACTAATGTGTAGTGCAGTTAGGACTGGTTTTTCAGTTGGATGTCAAGCTCTTATGGACATACCTTTGCTCATTGCTACATTAGAATGAGGGTTAGTGTATTTTTCTTTGCTGTCCTGTTAAAAGTAACGGCAAGAGGAGGAGCAGAATGAACCCTTCTGCCAGTGTCTGTGTGCTGCTGGTCCTGTGGAGCAGAGAGCTGCTTCCCATGGACACAGTGCTATTAGCAGCCTGAGGAGATTTGAGGTGTAAAAAGTCAGAATTGGCTGCAATTTTTCTTGTTGATTTCTCGTGCTCTGGTGCACCCTTCTTGTCCACTTTGACCAGCTCTTGAAGACAATGATTAACAGGTTAGACTACTCACCTTTTCATTTTTATCTCATGACAGAAACACAAAGAATTCCCAGTGCTTCAGATAACCCGGTGGTAATTCTGCGTGGTAAAATACTGCTCTGTTTGTAGAAGAAAATGCCTGTTTCAGGAGTGAAACTTTAACAAGTGCCAAACAAGGTCAGTAAAAAACCCCAAGAAAAGAATCCATTTCTAGTTCAAAAAGGCAGACTTTCGTTATCCGTGTAATTATATTCAGCATCAACTCTGTATTGAATAAAAAGAGAATGATTAATATCCTATCCTTCCCATTAATCTTGGTATCAGTCCATTCTTCATTATGAAGTGGGTTGGATGTATTGTCTATCCCAAGCTCAGGTTTCCCACAGTTGAGAGAACTCCTACACATATGTAGCATTACTGGTTCATCCTCCACGGGCCCAGTCCTGATTTGCAACACAGGTTTCTACCGTTGCTATTCTTTTCCAGACAAAGTGAAAACTCAGCCCCGGAACAGCACAAATCTAAACTGTTGCAGATTCAGTACTGGTCTTTATTCTGCAATCTAAATTGTTCTGTTTTTTTTAAAGTTCCTGAAGGTTTTTTGAATTCAGATTATTTGTGGCTTATACAAGTCTCGTAGTGTTAGACAGGAGCTGGCAAGAGCGGCCTCTGCACCAACCTGGAAAGAAGAGCTACTGCATAAATCCCTCAGAACTGGTCCAACGTGGTGTCACTAATCCAGGCAGGGCAGTGATGAAATTGAGAACTGAATGGTTTTTACAAATATTTTCTTGAACTTTCTATTTTTTAATTTCTAAATTAAAACTTTTTAAAATCATATGATTTTTAAACTCTTTTGGGGAGATGTGGGTTGTTTGGTTTTCTTAAGAACAAGAGGAGGAAAGAATGGGATTGGTGGTGGTTAATAACAGCAAAAAATCCAGTCAGTTACATTCAATAAGAAAAGCTATTCCAAAGAAAACATAAAAACCTAATCCGAATGAATTATCAAGAGTAAAACCTTGGTCATTTTGCCAGCAGCACGAAGAGGCACAGTAGATTCAAAGCCAAAGCAGCTATTTAAGAGCTGGTAGCCCCAGTACATCCACGTGTGAAACTCCCTCTAACCAACACGAGACAACACAGCCGCTGTATATTGCATAACTGGGTGCAAAATCCCATGTTTGAGTTAATTCTTATTTTTAGAATGAAATAATCTTTTGGCAATTGGTGACTGGATATGAAAAACGATCCACTGAAATGATAACGTTGAAAGGGAATCTGCAAACTAGACTTGCCCAGGCTTCTATGTGCTGCCCTCGAGATTCATCTCCTCGTATCTTAATAAATCTTCAGACAGGATGTGTACACAAGTACTGTACCCAGCCCGAAGCCATGTTACCTAAGATTCACTGGGCCTGCACAGCATGAGCAAGGGAAATTGTTACTAAAGAGCAGGCTAAAGAGCAGTAATTCAGGCAGGGAAACAGCAGCTCTGCTGCTGCAGACGTTGCCCTTTGGATAGAAATTAGATGTGTTTGCCAGAGCAGAGGGAAGCAGGAACGGTCCAGACCATTTTTGCCACTTTGTCACCTTGAACGCCCACTCTGATTTCAGAGCAATGTGGCTTTCAGTTGTAGCTTTCTAGCACCAAAGCAAAAGGAGGAAAAGGATGAGTTAGGGAGAAGCAGCACTTTGGAACAGGCACTGCCTCCTCACTTAGTGGGAAACTCCAACTCTGGTGTTCTCACCCTGACATTCTAAGGGAGCCACAAACACACATTTTTATTGGGGATTGTCAAGGATACTAAGCTCAGCCTTCTGACAAATGTCAGCTTCTCTGCCTTCCATCCAGTGAATATTAGAGTAGGTTTATGAAGTATAACAGCTTCCAAAAGGAGAGAGGAGAAGTAGATCCACAACATTTCATGCAAAATGATGCTACGGTGGCAAGTTTTTCTCACTGACTGCATTTTGTATCAATTGCATTTTGCCTTTCTTTTAAAAAAAAGAAATCAGGTTTTGGTGCAATTTAGGTAGCATTTTGGGTTGTTTTTTTCTTGCACAGGTGTATTCGTGCTGGATCATGCTTTATCCTCCAGACTAACTAGAGCAGAAATCTGGGGTGTTGCTGAGAGCTAAGTAAGAATCGGCCATTTATTGCACAGCCTGAGGGTTGGAGCACTGATCTGTGACATGAGATGCCCCAGAACTGTGCCAGTTTGCAAGATATCTCGAATGGAAAATGAGAGTCTGAACTGAGCAGCTCCGAAGCATTCACTTAATTGTCCTGTATTTCATGTGAAATGAAATTTTCCAACCACTTGACTGGGGTCTCTTGTGGTACATTTCCTAAACCCTAGAAATTTCCTGACAGCATTTTTTATAAGCATCGTTACATTCTCCCAACTTTTTTCACTTGCAAGGAGCTGTTGATGAAATGAATCATTCAGAAAATCCCATCATTTTCAATCAGAATCCTTGCACCCCTCTTCTCCTCACATAAAACCAGAGGTCATTTACATTTGGATTTGCTCTCACACTTAGATTATTATGTTGAACTGGAATATGTTGTCTTTTTTCTATCTGCAACATTGAATTTTACGTTCTGATATTAACAATATTTACTATAAATCTCCATAGATAAAGGGTAGGATCCAGCTCACAAATTCAGACCCTTAAATCAGGTGCCTACACATAGGTGCTTTATGTACTAGGTGTCCGAGTACCCATTCCATACAGACAGCAGAGGTTGCAGATATGTTAACAGCACCTTGCAACAGACCTACACGTTGCCAGTGACTGCATTATCTTCAGCTAGAACCATAGTTGAGACAAGTGGGTTTTATGTAGACACCTAGTGAAAGATTCAGTTGCTTAAACATATGTATACGGTGCCATAAGAGACAACCTGGAGCATCCCTCCAGTATCCTGGTCCAGAAAGGGGCAGCTCCCTCCTAGCTCCATACTTGCTGGCAGCAAGATGCTTCTGTTCAGGCAAGGAAATTTAATCCTATATGCAGATGTCCTGACTCGAGTGTCTTAATCTGCAAGGGGAAACTCACCTTTAGTTTGACTAAATTTCTGCTCTTCAATTTACTCTGCACGTGCAGCTTTTCTGCAGACCTTCTACCCTGAGAGATTTCTCTCCTCTTTTAGGGTGGTGAAGTTCTGAAGGCTAACATAAAACATGTGATATATATAGTTGCTACCAATTTCTCAGATAGACTAATGGTGAAATAAGGTTCTCCTCACTCTGAAAATGTGGAAATGTCCAATAAAAACAAAAGACAAGACAAAAAAAACCCCACCAGTCTTCTGATGTCTCTCAGACTTGCACATTTGTTTCCCTTGTTTTATTTTACCTCTTCAGTTCTACCTGGGGACAAAGGGAGATATACCCTTCTCCACTCTCACACTAGGGTTTTTTTCTGGTTCACATTCAGTCCTCTGAGTCACTGGAGATAAGACTATGACATCAGCACAACCCACCACTTGAGACCACATCCAGTCCTTCATACATTCAGAGCATTATAAACAGCAGGAAAACTGAGCTTACTTTCTTGTAAGAAGAAGATGTTTCAGATTTGGGAATTTTTTTGCTTTCCAATGTTGTATTTGGAGTATTTTAAAGTGGTTTTATTGACATTGGAATGATTTCTGGTTTTTTTTTCTTTTGTTACCTATTTATATGGCTTGTAGTGGTTCAGATGTTTAACAGGAGGGCTTGGGTTTTTAACATCTTTGCTGTAAAATCTCCCAGATTTATTTCTACTGCTTGAAACACAGTAGAGAGTTCCACGGATGTGAAATTCTCAGTGGTTGTCTATGATATTATATTTCAAAACTCCATTTAGAGGACAAAAACACACAGGAAATTAGAGTCCTCTTTACTAGTCCCTAAGCATTTGTTTCCTAATCCAAAGAGTTCATTTATTTTGATCATTTTTTATTTTTAAATGGGGGGCTGCTTTACAAAATGCCAAGGTCAGTATTACAGTAATAATAAGAAATGAGTTTTATTGCTTCCAAGAGCATTGACTTCCTCCTGTACTGCAGAGAATATGACATTATACACCAACAAAAAAAAATCTCAGACATTTTCTGCTTTACTGCTCGACTTTCTGTGAATAAGTAACCTTTCACATTGCAAGAAAAATGTTGTGGCAAATTATCTCTCTAAATAGAGTTTATACATGCTACATGTCATGCTACAAAAGCGAGTAAGAGGGAGAGAGATTGTAACCTGTCTTGTAAAGGTCTATCAGTTGGGGGGGAAAAAAAAGTCATCTATTTATTATTGCAGTTCATTATCACTGCTGTATTACCAGTGGAGAATGTTGTTATGCATTAAATATTAAAGTCTGGAGATCATACTTCTATTAATGTAAAATACTGTTGAATCTCTTTTTAAGTGTTAATCTTGCCTTCTGTATTTGGAACATATTATCATATTGCTTGAAAGATCACCAGACAGTTTTCTTTTCTTTTTTTTTTCCTTTGCTTATGCAGAGTAGTATCTGCAGGGTTGAGTTCCCCATGCTGAGGCAGGGAGCTGATGGAGCAAACATACTTTCATGTCAAAGAAGAAAACCATAGAATTCATTTGAGGAACACTACCAGAAGGTAATATTGACATCAAATGACTAGCATGATTAAAAAGAAAACCAGACCTTCACAATTCAAAATGAAGCTGAAGCACCAGCTGCGGTTTGCTTTGAAAGCAGCTCTCCTTATGTGCAGCCTGGCTCTTCAAAGTTTCTTGCCTCCCACATCAGCACAGTTTCTTCAACTGAGGTAAGATATTAAAGGAAAAGAAGGGAGATGTACAGACCAGAGTCTGAAAGCAGACAGACAGTACCACCTAAGGGTCAGCTGAAGCGGACTGAACACAAGTGGGCATTAGGAATGGAACAGAAGCAGATATTCTGAGCATTATGCGACTGGTCTCGCTTTGCCTAAGGACTTTCAAAAATAAGTCCTGGAACATTTTTAATCTAAATTGCATCTGAAAGAGGATGTGACAGCCAGATTCAGAAGAGGGCTCACAATGTATGACAGAATACAGGGATCTGTACTCAAAGCAGCTATCGAGCCTCGATTGCTGCTTCGCAGTTACACAAGAACTCCTCAAACCAGATCTGGTTGTGACACGAAAACCACCACCAATGCCTACAGCTCTCACATACCACACACACACGCAGCCAACGAGCACACTTCCCCTGGCTTCCAGAAACCCTGTCAAAAGTAAATCCAGTGTTTTAGAAGAAGGAGGAATGAAATTCCTCAGTATCAAGAAAAAAAACCCAGTAAGGACTTAAAAATGACAATAATTATTATTATTATTCTCATGTACATATGGCCAATGTGCTTACACAGGACGAGGTAAGGATGAGTTCCCTACCAGTACTGGGCCAGTATCTAAGTCCTTTTTCTCATGAAAGTTGGACCAGATGATCCTGGGAGGTCCGTTCCAACCCAAGCTATGCTATGCTATGCTATGCTCTGCTCTGCTCTGCTCTGCTCTGCTATTCCATCCCAGTGATTCTAGTTCAGTGTTCTGTGTCAAAAGTTACTGGATAAAATGCATCAACAACATTTTTTTCTAAGCTGCGACTGCCTACCTACAATGCTGAATGAGGCCTCGGAGAGAAAGGAAGCATAAGACAAATCCCTCTCTCTTTGTGTCTTTCTGATCTTTGTGAAGCTCCAAAAAGCAGGGAGCATTTCTCCAGGCTGGTTTTCACGTGTCCCTCTTTGAGGCCTCTAACCAAGGGGAACTGAGAGACCTGCAGCTCTCCATCTTTGACATCCTGTGTCCTGTACTGAAGAAGAGGCCGTGCTGCTCTTCATTATCTCTTTGGCTGTATTCAGCCTTGTGTTTCACTCTTCCCAAACACTTCCCTGGGACCATTTCCTCGGTGCATCATGGCTTTGCACAGTGGATCCTGCCTCGGACACTCAGCTGATGTCTACATGGTGAGCCTTCAGGCACTGGCTGATTGCAAGTGTCCTGCTCCAGGACCCGAGCGACTGCAGAACGGCTCAGCGTGCTGTGGCCCAGCTCTGCTGGCTTGTTTCTTTGTTTGTTTGAAGACATTTTTTACTACCATGTCATTTCCTCCAAAAATAAGCCAGAGCTATAGCTTATTCTTGGACAAAAATGTCTCATGTCTTATGCTGAGTCTCTCAGCAGCGTATCTCTGAAAGCTTTGGTGGCAGGGCCTGGAGGCTGAGGAACTGGAACCATAAACCAACAATAATAAGTGTGACACATGACTGCTGGCAATAAAATACAAGAACAGAACCCCAAGCCCTAATCCTTATAAAGTTATTTCAGGTATTATTCCTTCTGTGCTTTACAGCAGCAGTTAAATGGCAAGGAACCTACTCCCAGAAAAGATTTCAATTCTTTTTTTCCTGCAGAGTGCATTTCAATTTCTAAGAAGTCTCACAAATAGCTTCAAGTTGTGAATCCTTAATCATGGAATCCAATATTTTTCAATCATAACCCTAAATGGGAACTCAGTTTATTCTGGTGGTTGTAGTATGCTGTGATGCAGGGAACATAATTATAAAAGGGCAGGTGTACTCTTACTCTGGGTCTGAATTTTAATAAGTGGTTTCAACAAATACATATTCATCACCATGACAGTTGTTTTCCCTTCCGTAGATTAAACTCCAGAACTGAACTATTAAATGACTCAGTTTATTGAAATATTTCATTTGGCCAATATTAAGCCAAAAATGTTAATCGCTCACCAAACTAAGTCAAGTATTATATAAAGCCTTGTTTACCTATACACAGATTCCCCATGAATTTAACAGACTATTCTTATCACAGGAGCACATCAGAGGGGAGAGACAGAGACAAAACAAAGGTGACTTTTCTGGCTTTAGCTAGCTGTGAAATTGTATTACCCCTCTGTTAATACACGAGGCAGTCAACAGCTTCCACAAATGTTCTATCTAAGAGCCAAGATTTTACACAACATACTTTGCCACCAAAATTTAGAAGAATATAAATTATAATGTAACAGATTAGTAATAGAAAGAAGGAATCTTCACAACTAAAATTTGTTAGGGTGAGATCTAGAATATAAGAGAACTTCAGATACACAGGCTAGAAATCACATGGATTTCCTCTACTAATGTTTTGGCCCCCCCCTTAGAAATCTTACATCCACAGACACTGCAAATCTGCAGTGATCTAGGTTGTGGCTGTGCAATTTTATAGCTGAATTCTGAACACATTCAGTCATGTCCAACTTCTAGAATGCTCTTGAAAATGAAGCACACACAGAGTCCTGATAATCTGTAAAATGATGTGTTCAAAGTTCAGCACATGAAGACAATTTTGTGTATAAAACTCTACCAGAATACCAACAGGTTTTTGTAGGTTTGGAACCAAACTTTCTCACAGATTCCTAACTCTGCGAATATAAAATTATTTAGTGTAACTCTATACAAAAATCACAGGAAGTCTTTGCTGTCTTTCACTTAAGCCTTCCTTATTTTGATACTTTATTACACAGCTTTACTGCTTTATTAATTAGAATCTTTTGAAGGAAATTGCCTTCATTGCTCTTTTCAGTTACATCAGTATGGATCATCACTACGTCATGCAAGCCATCAGTAAACAAACACTGGATAGTTGGGGATCCCCCATATTTTGCAAAGAAGACTGTAGAGATGTCAGAACAGCAAAGCTGTATTGCTTAACTGCACTGGATTTCTTTAAATAAAAATAATAATTAGAGTGTTTGATACACGTTCAGTAGATTAAAGAAGTCACTTTGATGGTATTCAACCATTGCTAATCAGTCTGTGCTATTAATTAAAACTTAATGATCTGTATCTTTCCGTTATTGACAAAATGTGGGTTTTAATTACAGAGGAATTTAAATAACACGGCCAAAGTAATGCTAAAAGGGCAAAACCTCAACAGCGTGCTTACAGAATGAAGTAAGATTGTGTAACTAAGCTTGTCCTTTTAATTACCAAACTTGGGAAGCTTTCCCTTTGCTTGGTAAAGCTGCTCACTTCGCATACTTTTGTAAATCAATCCAGCAGAAATAGCCAGTGGAATTTTAGTCTAGACATCACCGATTCAACGGAAAGTGGTTTAAAAGTCATTGCCTAAATGGTCACCAGCTCATAAATTTCAATGCAATGAGCTTTTGAATCCAATGTATTTAGTCTTGCAGGCCTAGTCTTAATGTGCAATGACATAATTCTTTTACATATTAATGACATTGTTTCTACTAGAGAAAACAGGAGATACTGCCCTTGAAACCAGATGTTTGCCACTACTCTCACTGACAGTGTAATGTTTAAGTCAAGAGTTTTTTCTACTTTTACATTGACTCCAAAGAATGAGACAGAATTGTTTCCTTCCAGTCCTGCCTTTTTGGTAGGTAACACTTGCAGGGGCTGCTCCTGTGATGTGTGAGGAGCCAAACCGAGAAGGAGCTCAGCGCTCCGACTTAGGACCTTCAATCCCTTCTATTCCTGTCTCTTCAAAGTGTTATCACTGCCCTCTTCCAGAGGCTTCCTCCTCATGGCAAAGACAGGAGAAGTGCTCCCACCGCTTCCCCCCGGGCTGGGCAGGGAAGCAGGCTGATCAGGGAGGCTTTGCTGTCAGCAGCCTCAGAGGGTTCCAAGCCCCAGATGGCACAGCCTGCTCTGAGCTCACCGCTCAGAAAACCAGCTGATTTTCGGAGTTTCTTTCTTGGCCTGTTTGGGTGGTAATAGGTTCCATCCTCTCCCACCATTTTCTTTCTTTGCTGTTTGGTTTGTTTTCAGAAGTATACATACATAAAAAAAAATAAATCTTTCCTGTATTTTTCTCCCTCTGTTTGTCCTTCAGCTTCAAACGAATGTCTACGTGAAAAATATTTTCTTTAATCTTATTTATTAAATAAATTAAAGCCAGTGAAGAAACAGAAAAGTTTCACTGAAGAAAGGCATGATAGTCATGAGTAAGGATTTTTTTTGCTGTTGTAAGGTATGAAAATAGAGATACTGAATATGTTTCTCTTCTATTTTTGTATGTAATTAAGTTAATAATACCTGATTTTCATTTAAATAAAAAAATAAGTAAATTAAATGGCTTTTAGCCATAAATATAACTATCAAGATCAATTTTTCATTTAAACAGATTAGTTTTAAATGGTATGTATTCATGAATACACACATATGATGCTGATTAAAAGAAACAAAAAGACTAACCCAATCACCTTTTCAAAGCTTAGCTTCAGGGAAGGAGATTTACTAGAGCTAGGAGCAACTCCTAGCAAGACTGTCAGGACTACTGAAGTAAGTACTGTTGAATGCTTGCAAAGATTTCACAATTTTTAAACCCTGTTTTACTGTGCAAACTGGAATCCTTGCATTAGTGCTTGGCCTACAGAGTCTTTCTGCAGTTTCAACTGGACATGGTACCTTTTGTCCTATGACAGACTTTTCTTTTTCACAGTTAAACTGCATATTTAGAGATGCTGCTTCAGGTTTATGCACACTTCTATGGCTGATAAAGTCATCCAGCCATGTGGCTTTTGAAGTATTTCTGGGCAAAGCAATGTGGCAATATCATGCATTATTTGAAGGCTAGATTCCTGTCGACAGCCCCGCTCTGGAGGGAAGACTGACTGACAGGGGTAAGCAGTCGTAGCTTGCCCTCCACTTATTCCCTCACCTTGTGCTCTTTGGTCTAGGTTTCACAAGTATCAGACTAAAAGATAAGCCTGGCCCATTATGTATTTTGAAAAGTAAGAATAAAATCCACACAACTCGTCAGGTCCTACAGAATGCATAAAATCAAGAAGGTTTGTAAAAAGTTCTAGCAAGGGAAAAACGAAACTGAGAAAGTTGTAAAATAATTACAACAGATTTTTGCTCCAACTAGAGTTGTCCAAGAAACATTCTTATATAGCTATTTTAATTTATGGTGTTTTCTTTACTAGTTATTTACACACCTTCTAGAATCTTTGTTCCAACAAGCCACTTTTATAAAATAAGGGGTTTTTTCCATTAGCTTCAATAGTGAAATTAAGAAAAGGATAACCCCCCAATTAAAATTCACCTTCCTCTCTATAAGAAACATTACTTACATTCCGTCACTGTTCATCGTTCCAAGCACTGTTATTCACCTACAGTCAATTCTATTAACTATTGGTGCTTTATGCCAATAAAACACACATTATGATAGAGTAATTTTCAGAGGACATAATGCATATACAAGGGTATACGGACAAAATATTATTAATGTGTTAATTAATAACTAAGCATTCTCACTGAAAATACACACATTGCAAGTGAAAAAAATGCCACTGTCAATACTAAATAGTTTTACTTCTAAGGTCAGCATTTTTCACTTGCTCAGTGAGAAGGCATTCTAACTTCTGAGAGAAATGCACAAGTACCTGCAGGATAGCACCACTGACAGTCTTCATCATATGCTGTGTTTGAGATAAGCCATACAGTATAATTAACCTCTCGTTCAATAAATACAACATCTAAAATAACACTTTGGAGTGTATAATCCAGCCAGTCATATTTAACCTTGAAAACATACTCAACTAAAGCGTCTCTAAATATTTATCCAAGTTTCAAGGAAAATATTTATCCAAGTTTCAAGAAAAATATTTATCCCAACTTTCAAGAAAAATATTTATCCCAACTTTCCAGAAAAATATTTATCCCAACTTTCAAGCTCCTGTCCTTAAAACATTAGAAATTTGAGAATGGAGGGATGGCAGAACATCCTTAATCTTTGAGAGCATCAAATATTTCCCAGTCATTAAATGAACGTAACGAATCAATACATGTTCTGGCATTGCTCATTAATACATCACTGAAGCTGAGATTTATCCTTACATCGTAGGACCTAGAATACAAATATCCTATAGAATGAATTCATTGAAAGACATATGATGTTAGATTGCTAATCTGCAAGTAACAGTCACTCTCCACAAAGTATTTTTTAATTGGGTAAGAAATGAAAACTGAATCCACTGGCCAAAGTGACCTAGTTTTCCCTGTAACCACAATGGAATTACTCTCTTTCCTTGGCATACAGTTTCAATTAATTGTCTTAATGACACAGTTAATTTTGCTTCTAACTCCATGCATATTTATGGGCTGAAAAAATGAGCTGCTGGAACAGAAGTGAGGCTACCTAATCTCTCTGAAGGTCTGGACATTTGCAACTCCTCCTACAGAAGGAAGCTGCAGCCTTTTCTAGCACAGAACGAGGGTCGTCCTGGGGTCTTTTCCAAAAATGGTCTGCATTTATTAAGTCTTAACCTAAAAATCCAGGCTGCGGACAGGAAGCTCAGAATGTGCAAAAATCTAGGCAAAGTCTTCACCTCAGTGATGCTAATTTTCTCCCTCCCAGAGGCTCAAAGTGAGCAATTGCCACTGACTGGCACTATCCGCTAGCCGTGGAAGGTGGGCTCCAAACACCTTTACACTGGTTTTCAAGATTTTCTGTTATTTTTATCCTAAGCATTTAATTGACTTTGACTGCTTATGAAAATCCCGTGGGGAGAAGTCTCTGCTACAAAGAGAGACATTTCAAGGAGCTTTGACATTTTCCCAGCTAATTCTGTAGTTCAAACGTGAGATGCAATCCTGCATTAACCCCAGAAAGAGGCGGCAGCAGAGCTCGCTGCAAGGCAGAAACATTCCAGTGGCTTCCAGGAAGACGTGGAGCTTTCCTAGAGTTTTAAACCGAGGTCACGCAACAGGTCAAAAACTAACCTCAGGGTCCCCAGTGTCATTCACACCCGGGTCACTTTGCCAAAACTCTGCTCTACGTTCCTCAAAAGTGGTGAGGCTGAGACCTAGCAGTGCCCCATTACAGGGGCTTATTTCCAGCATCACCAACAGATGGGAGTTTGTATTCTCCAGGTATCAGTTTGGAATTGTACAGATTGCATGAGATGGAGCAGCATCCATCGAGTTTCCAAGTTGGAGATGCTCTCTATAATCAAGTTGAACTATTTTGTAACGTCGGGGTTATCATATAGAAAAAAATTTGTCACCTCCTTTACCATATTTCCTGCCCGTTTAAAGCAAGGAATCTGTACAATATTACTCAAAAATTATCAACCGAATCTTAAACAGAAATGACAGCTACAGCAAATAAAAAAAGTATTGAGATTTGCTAAGAATGAGTTCTATCTTTATGCTCCTACTTCCTCTGCTAGTGATTCTATACGGCTTTGAAGAGTTCAACGAACAAAAAAACCGTGTTTCTCCCTGGCTTGCTAAAATGGACATTTCAGTCCCTCTCAGCTCTGTAAAAGAGAGGATAATGTTATTACTGTTTTAACTGCCTCTTTTTTACTTAAGTATATTTAAAAAATTGGTCAAAAGACCAACACTGAAGACATCTGTGCATAACCCTATGGTCCCCAGAGCAGTTTTCTCTCTTTTCTTTCAAATCCACCTCCAATTTGTGTTTCCTGTACTGGCTTCTTCAGAACAATGAATGGTGACTTCCAAGAAACACAAAGCATTATTTATATGCAGTAATTTTCCTGCTATTTTTCAAGAAACATTTAGGGAAATCAGAGACAGAATATCTCTCTATGACCTAGTGCTTTGCTGAATCTGTAGAAAATCCTGCTCTAGCTGATTTTTCTTAGAGCAATAACTATATCTCTTGAATATTTATTTCAAAACAATCAGGTTCCACTCATCCAAAATAATTTTCTCATTTTATGCACGATCTTTTCTAATTGGAAATAAATTATTGGATATAAATTATCCAATTACTTCTAGAAATACAGTTTCGAGAAATATGATTGTCCAAGTGATGACACATAATTATGTTAGTTAATTATCCTTCTGCTCCTCCTGATTATTCCCACCCATTTCCCAGCACACTCTTTCTCCCCTTCTGTCTGATCCACTGTGATTTTCCTTCTTAGCCCTGAGAAGACAGTAACAAAAGAGTCCTGAGGCAGCACAGACAATATCCTGTTGACCAAGAAAGGGAGGATTCATTTCATTTTTTTCAGAAACTCTGCCTATATGTCTGTCTGAGAACCAGAGGAAAACAGCATCTGACACCATAATGAAAAGCCTTCACAAATTCCAGATCACTTCATGAAAGCTGGCACGTTCCTTCAATCCAAAAATACTTAACAGAGTATTTAAGTTATGTGATTAATGAACCTTTTCAAACTGATGGTTCATTTGACTAGTTTTTCTGTTCATTTTGCCATTCCTTTATCACTTCCAAAAGTCACTCTTCACCTCCACAACTGCCTTGCAAATTCTTTATCTAGCATTTTGTTAAATGGACCTCAGCTCAGCAAAGCAGGTGCTCCCTTCTCCTGCAGTGTGTGAGATTCTCTTTTGTGAACAGAAGAACAGGGCTGTTAAAGGCTCACAAGCAAAAGGAAGGGTTTGGGGCCAGAGCCCTGGGAACTCTCTCAGTATAAATCCCATTTAGATCAATCTTGTCCATTAAGAGGCTTAGGATAAGTTTCAGGGTTTTCCCTAGGTCTGCACCTTGAGGGGTCTCTCATCCCAGCATCGTTGCCTCGTGATGTGCCTTCACGATGGGCCAGCCCCTGGTAACTTCACCGGTATGCCGAGGGGCCTGCTGTCTTTGGGCAGGCATGATCTGAACCCCATCCTCTCACAGGGAAATGAAACTGTCTTACTGATCAGTGGGTGCAAGAAGAAGTCAACAGCAGCTACTGTTTGGAGGGTAGTGACTGAAGGCTTCATTGTAGAGAGATCTTTAAGTGCTGTTTCTAAGGTGAGTCAACACTTGGCACTTGTCCTGTCTGGTCAATACTATGGGGGGAAAGCTGGGGTTTTTTTTAGCGTATGTGCAACTCACTTGTGGTTGCAATAACATTGATACCAAAGATTTTTAAAAATTCAATATGCAGGAATATGTTTATAGTCTTCCTGAGCTATTCAAGATTTCCATGGACTCTCCTCTTTCTTTCCAAGTATTTCTGCAGGCACTCCATAACCTTATTTTTTGGTTAAATTAAACCTTGGTTTAAAATTATAGTGAAACTGCAAAATCAAACGAGTTAAAACATTGCAACAGGGAGAATTTGGAATCTAATACTATTCGAAACCTCTGCCCTTCCATGAAAGGTTAAAATAATTCAGTTACTGACATGATAAATGGGAATATGTTCTGATCTGGCTCTGGTTTGAAGGTATTTCATACGAACTCAGGTTATTTTAGTATAAGCAACAGAGTCTAGGCAGAGTTGTGTTATATGTATAGATATTTTTCTTTCATCTTGAAAAAACCCAAAGATACTGCCAGGATTGCTTTCATTGTCAGGGGTTTATACAGTTGTGCTAACGAGGTAGGAAAATCACGCTGGTTTTCTATACGTATTGTAACTAGGAATGACACAAGGTCATGGCAAGAAGACAGAATGCAACTATTCAAAGATGCTTGTATGAAGAAATGCCACTTCTGTATTCTTTTACTGTTGCAGCCACCACAGTTCTGCTATTTAGCAAGCTATTAAAGGGTTACTTAACTATGAATTAATATAACCTTCCTTTGTTAATGTGGATGACTGTAACATGTGTGGTGGTTTTGCTGAAAGTGTTGGTTTCTTTGGTTTTTGGCACAGACACTGGTTTCCACAATGGAGGCATTCAAGGATATTGTTTTTAACATCATACAGAGAATGTTCTTCAGTCAAAAAGGTGCCACGTCTGGGAACAGGCAGCATTACGATTCCTGTTAAGACTATAACAGTTTAAGTTACTGGGAGAATTTTTTTGCAAAACATCTTTTCCACCAAAGGATGACTCAGTGAGATATTCCCATGCCTGTGAGCTGATGCCTTCCAGAAAAACAGACTTGGGAATGCTTCAACTGAAAACGTTCTAACAAGCAAAACCTCTGCAGGCTCCTCTCCAAGATTTTCTGTGCAGAAACAACTGTCTGGTGCATCATTTCCTGTATCTTCACACACCTCATGCTTTCCACTAGGCAGTTCTTGGCCGTGCTCTCACCAACAGACACGGCCCAACACGTGCAGCAACATAACCAGCAACAATAACCTCATGTCGTCATGGATGATCTGGCTTGTTAACAATAGGGCTGAAAAAAACCCCTCAAACATACAGAGTAGAACAGACATCCAAACATGTTGGTATAACATGTTTTCAATGCTTTGGTAATTTGAATGTCTTTGTTGACGTCAGTGAAATGCTCACAGTCCGTGTAGTGTGCCATTTACATACACAGTTACATACCATTCTTCTTTGTACTACCTTAGTAAAAGAGATACAGAATCATTCATCACTAAATTTACCTATTACCTTAGAGAGAAATGTTTTGGGGTTTTCCTTTTAATTCTGCAGCAAAAAAAGGTGTAATGCTGTACTTGATCAATGACAGTTATCAAAATGTCATTAAGCAACAAGGTAGGCATGTAATTGTGTTTTCACACACAGATCTTAAGCTGGGAGCAAGAAAAAGGCTCACTGTGAAAACCCATTTGTTGCAAACCAGTTGGATGTCTTTAATCCCCGTCCACCATGAAGTGGACATGCAGTGCCAGTCCTGAGGAAGGATGTGACAAGGACAGAGGAGCTCTTCTGTAAAGATCCAGAGGTGAGTGGAGACATAGAATTGAAAAAAGCACGCGGTGGCTGTGGAGTGAAAGATGGGATTAAGAGGAATACGTGCCTGGGGTGGTAATTCAGGTTGCCCGAGTAACCTTAATTCAGGTGTTGCGTAATTTCTGGTGTCTTCGGTTGCAGCCTTAGCGTTCCTCTGGCACAGCTCAGAGGTACTGGAATAACAGACTTTAGAAAATAAACAGAAGGAACCTGATCCCTTTGGGTACTCAGAAAGGACAGTCATGCTGAAGTTTCTTCAAGGACTTGACCCCATGACAAGACTGGTTAGTTAGCCTCCAGCTGCTCCTACCCTCCGAGGATGAAGGCACACTCAGATTGCTCTGCTGTTCTCTAAACCAGGGAAAGCAGACATTCATCACTGATGGAATCAATTCCTAGACCTTAAACAAAAAGCAGCATATTCTGAGGTTTTTAAATACTTCTGCACCACGATCCCTGTGAGTCATTCCCTTACTCTGGCTCCCTGTGTAGGTCGTTTCCCAAGCTCCCGTTTCCTCAGCCAGCTCCTGTCTGCCCCTTCTTGCTCTAAGCCTTTACTTCTCTGCCTTCCCCTATGCAAGCCCACATTACCCTGCTCAGCGTAACTGCACTATGCCCTTTCTTCTGTCTTCCCTGGGAATGTTTGCTTCATCTCTATCTAGAGTCTTCCCCTTCACATCTTTCTTTACCACAGTCCCTTTTGCTCCTGTCCAGCCATTTCCTTTCTCTTCTCCATCCTTCCTCCGTGACAGGAGGAGGTAATGCTGGGGAGGATCCATTTCCTATTCTTAGGGGTTCTTAAGAAAGAGCTTATTTTAATCAAAACTTTACCAAACTATCGAAGGGATAAATACAGGATAGAGTATTAGAGCCACAATGGTTCATATTTGGCAGAGCTATCAGCAACTGAAAACACAGGCTTACGATTGAAAGCCTCTGGCAGCCTCACTTATTGGCATCAGAACTCTGCCACCTATTACAGCATGCTGTTTATTTAACAGTTTTTGTTAAATTAAATTACTTATCTTTAATCAAGGCAGATAAATTTATATCTATTTTAAATAGCCCTCCAAATGTTTCTTTTAATTCTTGCACATAAATTCTAGTGTAATGAGGTAATGCTGCTGCATTTTCATTAGTGTAATAAGGCTCTTACGGTTTGACCCAAGTTGAATTTATCAAGGAAGAGAAAAAGGGAAAGGAGGAGATGGTATAAACAGAAATTAAGTCACATTTAATATGTTCAGTTTTAGAAAGTACCGAGGAAGTTCACAGTGTAAGAACATGGAAAAGAACAGCACCTTCATACATAGAAATGTTAAAGTCTAGGCTTTAAATGTGTGGCTGATTCTGTTGTTGTTTATCCTGGGAAATCTTGTTCACTCTCCAGTACTGGAATCAGTGAAACCAGTGGAGCTGAACAGAAGTACAACTAGAAGCAGATCCCCACAAATGTGAATGAACAGCACAGAAGGATAATCTTCTGGACGCCGGTGGGGTACTTCTGTAGGAAGGCTCCCATCATGAGCAAGTTAATGATGCTTAGGGATTTAAAAATTATTAGAAGGGTAAAACACCAAAAGAAATAGTCGAGATTATTTTCTACCTGTCACTGCTACTGGAAAAATGGTGCTCGTTTATGTAATGCTTTATTATCTCATAGAAGATCATACTGAAAAAAGGTTATATTTGGCTGGAACGGCATTGAAATCAGCTTGGTTTGAAAACACCATCCACATTTTATAATTACTTTTTTTCCGATTTCAAATACAGTGTAACTACCCACACACTCTTCTCATGAACTATCAGTGATTCACAGCAACATAAGCAGCATGAAGGGAGACCAGAAGTAAAAAGGTTAATTACACAATCTTGTAATAAACTTCCTAGCACTTGAGGTTTTTCATTAGGCGTGTGCCACGGCACTGCATAAAATGCTACTTCTTTCCTCTCTTACCAGTGGTGTTTGTGGGAATGTGAAAGTCTTACAGGCTGAATCCTACTGACAGTAAGTTTAACAGCTCTGCTGTATAGCTTCCTTCTTGCTGAAATGGTTTTTACTGCAAATTTATGAGTTTTTCAATGTATAAAGATTTGAATCTTTATTGTTCTTTAAATAAAGATTACAAATCAAATTAAATGTTGGAAAGTGAAAAGGAGGATAAGTGAGAGCAATCATTCTCCAGAACGTGTTTTTAGTATACTTCCTTCCACTGACCAAGAAGTCGTGATGCCTGAATTGAATTGTACAGTAACAGGAGGGTGAAAGAATACCAGAACACTGCAGAGCAGGGTGTGTTTAAAAGTTATGTCCTAACAGTGCAGTGTATCTACTATTTTTCTTACTCCTTCCCATAAAGAAGACCAATGCAAGCCTTCCAGAAGATCACATCAGTCATTTGCTCCCATCTGCACCCGAGCAGAAAGCTGCAGGTTGTGAGCAACTGCAGCCCAGCGTGAGTGGCTGGTACTGAGTGAAACAAAGCATCTCCTGCTCTGCGGTGCCACGGGCTCTGCTCACCTTCCTGGGAGCAACTACAGGCTTGTCTTTCTACTGAGGAGGCATTGCTGCAGTCCACAGACAGGAGGGACTGCTTCAGACAGTCTGCTCCCTCGTGTGATAAACCCCTGAGTGCTGCATTCTAGGGAAGACCAGATTTATTTGAGATGAAAATGGCTCGCCATGAGCTTCTCAGGAAGACCTGCAGCAGAGAACCTGTATCTAGAAGAGGATAATAATTAGAGGTAGTGTGGCTAATATATTAGAGAAGAAGATCTTTCATCTAAGTACATCACAAAGTATAAAATTATCCTCCAGCTTTAAGTAAAGCATCACCAGTAAAATGACAGCATCTTACCACAGTCTTTTTACGCTCATTTTAAGTCTTTCTTGCAATTATCCTGCTTGATACTTCCTTTGCTTGATACTTCCTTTGCTTATAAGTGATATATTAAAAAAAAAAAAAAAAGTCCAGACTTTTCTTTTTCTAAAGTAATTATTTGTCACGTGAGAGATGTAATGAATATAGATTTAGGCTGATAACTAACATAGCAGTGCTGCTGCAAGCTTTCTGTCAAGCACACCTAGCATCAGCACTTATTTCTACTGATAGGCTAATTCAGCGATGCTGAGGTTCTATTTCCTTCTGGTTTATCCCCGTCCTATTCCTGTATTGTTCCAAAAGCAGTTCCCTGCCAAAGACATTAAACTAATTAAAATAATAAAACCCCATTTAGCTGACATGAAGACCGTACTGAAAATTCTCAAGAGTAGAGGCAAATGGGCTCCCCTGTAGATGTTTTACCCTACCTGCCATTTTCCTTCTGCAGATTCAGTTGGAATGCCACAGCCTCACTTGTAGTCTGCTGAAATTTGTGGTTTACAGAGTATCTCCCCATCTCCCCTCACATTGCCAAACAGTCTTATTAACATCTCTGAGCTTTTCTACCATGTTTATCAAATAGATTGAGAGAAAAAAAAAGACAGTATTTCCTCACAACAAAATCTAAACTAAATTCCTTCATGTGTTATCAGCTACTTGGTTAATACCAAGCACGCTTAACTGAAATCTTAATCACTGAAACCTATGTAAGTTGTCAGCACTGTTAGCTATTAAATGCTATATACCTGTACCACAGGCACATTAAATGATAGCTAACTCTGCTGGGGTACTCATCTGACAGCCAAGAGCCTACGACAGTTTGGGCAAAACCTGTTCTCTACGTGCTGTCTGCCAAACAACAGGTATGCTGAGAGACACTTGCAAGCCATGCAAGGTTGTTTGGCAAATGAATCGGAAACTTGTTTTTCATGTGGCATTTAAAGAACACATTAACTGCAAATCCTCAACAGAAAACGAAAGCCCAGCAAGCTTGTTGCCAAATTGAATTGTCACGCAAACTTCCCAGTTGAAGAAAACTAACCAAAGTTCTATTCAAATACACTTGTTTATTGTAGAATCATGGTTTCAGACCTGAGAGAATTTGAAGTTTTGCAATTTAGCATAATAAATGACAATAGAGTACCCAGTACCAGCCAAAGATGCAACCCCATCTAAGGAAATGAGATTCATGAAAAAGCAAGGAAACAGAACCCAAATCAATTCCTTTTCATCAGTACAGCCTTTTTATTTCAAAGTACACCTGAAATGGCTAGGATACAGGTAAATACCATACCCCACTTTATTTTCTCACCCACTGAATATTAAAGAAATGTCACTAAGCTGCATGAACAATGGAGGCAAAAAAATCCCTTTTAATGGCCAGGCTTTAGGCTATCTTAACTGCAAAGTCGGTGAGGCAAAATCTCTCAAAATAATCACCTCACTTAACTTTTTTTTTTTCCACTATATAAGGTCTGTGACCTTATCAGACAGCAAGACTGGATGCTCAGAGAGCATGAATATAGTTTATTAACAAAGCATCAATGAAACTTGATAATCAGAGTATAAGAATGAAGGATGGCAAGCAGACTAAATGTTACAGATATGTTGGCAGAGGACAGAATTACCATTTTCTGAAGAAAATGAAGGGAAATGCACCAGTCAACCAAAACAAAATAGAGATTAATTGTTAAAAGGAAAGGTTTATTGAAAGAAGAGAGGAGGACAAAAGACAAAACACAGCATTTGGGGGACTGACTGTTATAAATAGTTATCATTTCCACCAGCTAAAAGCTCTCCTCAGAGACCTCCACTGTGCTGTGCTAAATTCTCTGTACTGTACTTTCCCTGTTCCTGCATACAGGAGAGATGCCAGGCCCTTCTCTTGATTCACCATCTTGGAGAATACAAGTAGCTGATGGAGAGAGGGGTAATTAGCTCTGCATTTCCTAGATGTTTGCATGGCAAACTCTTCGTTTCCTCAGTAACTGCTGGCCTGGCCTCAAGTACAGCTAAGCATGCACTGTACCTGCCTGAAACACCCGTGGCTGGCAATGTGATGGGCCCTCCAACATTGTACCAGCAGCATCCCACGTTGCTGAGCCCTGAGGATGGCACACGGGATCTTCTGTAGGACCAGAAGTGAATTCACAGGCTTTATGCCTGTCTGCAACACTAACATCAGTGATGGAAACCCTTGGAAATCCTCCCAGGGGTGCTGAGTGAGGGTCACATTCTCAACTCACTCCCTAATGCCCCTGCTGACAAGCTTCCCTTCAGCAGCTTAGCTGAAAAAGCTGATGCCTAAACTTCCTTAGTTTCTAACCTTAGATCAGACAGCATGGGTTTTGGTTGGTTGGTTGTTTTTTCATGCAGCAACCTCCTAAAACACGACCCATGAACTCAACAGCCAGAAAACATGTAATCATCACTATGATCACCAGCCTTTGACATGCATATTTTTATAGCTCAGGCTTGTTAACTTTGCACAAGTGGATTTAGAGTGTGTTTCTACAGGAGACGTAGGTGCTAGACAGAAAACCCACCAGGACTTTGCCGTGCCAGCAAAGGAGTGGGCTAGCATCTGGTTAATAAAGCTGGCTCCTAAGGAAGCTGTGGATATGGACTGCATACGAAGTACAGATTTTTTTCAGAGCCAATGAGGAAGCTGCTTTTTAACTGGACTAAATTAGCTCTTTCATGGGTGAGCAGCAAACAGAGCAACTTGCTCAGTGGTATCCCTCTTAAAATGTCACAGGTACTTTGTCAAGCAGAATCATTATTTCTATCATACAGAGATATATATATATATATATATGCATACAGATGCATTCCTGCATCTGCTTTTACTCTTATCGTGGCCTAGTTCAGAAGTATTCACAGAAAGCATCACCTACAAAGAAATCAAGATAAATGGTGTAGTTCACAAAACAGAACAACAGCATTCCATCAGAAATTTGTATTTTGCAGAGCCCCGGATTTTCACCCGGCTCAGATTTCTTGCTATCTGTGAGAGATTAAACCTCTAGAGAGCTACTGAGTCTGCTGTTCGCAGGTAGAAATTTTCTTCTATTTTATCTAAGAGTGTGTGATAGTCAAGAGAAATCATTATTACAAATCCCTGGAACAGTGTTTTTTTCAGATGTTCTCACTATTTCCAAATCTGCTTTCATTTTCCATGAGGACCCTGTCACATTTCAAGGAAGATTAGATATTGGAGGAGAGGGGAGGAAATTCTTTTCTTTTCCTGTTTTCCTATTTAGGTCAGATTTTGTGCTTGTGTAAATCAAGATGATTACATTGATTTCAACAGACCTTCAATAATTACCCTGTGTGAATCCATGAACCTTTCTGAAAACAAAGAACTTTCTGTAGTTAGCCCTATTCTCTAGGAAATCTGGGTGCTTTCCTTTTATTAAATCTATAAACTTTGTTATTATTCTCCACTTTGTCCATAACACTGTAACACCTTGGTTTTCCATTACTCCATCAGGCTCTCACATCCCATGATCCTCTATAACGCTGCAGAATTCAGTATAGGATGTCATAAATGTGTGATAAAACGCTTCAAAATACTCGAGTACAATCACCTCCTCAGTTGTCTCATTAACATTCTGTTCCCACTGAAGCTGAGCAGTGCAATGGAGGTGGCAGGAGGAGGCATTAGTGGAGGTCTTATTAGTCCCCACTGCCTCATTTGTCCCCAGATGCAATGCCTGGCAATCATTCCTGTGTACAACTATGTTGTGCTCAGGCCTTCCTTATGGTGCTCCTGTCAGGCATAATTAATCAGCCCTATTACTGATTGCATTTTGTAGATTGGCTTTTAGACCAGAAAAAAATGCAGTGAAGAAACATCTCTCCTGGTCCCACACAGAGCCCATCCCCACTGCAGGGCAAAGGCAGATCCCCTTGATGTCAAACATGTCCTCTCTTCAGGCAGCTCTCTCAAGCCCACCTTTTGACTGCAGGGCTGCACGTGCCCTACCCAAAGAGAGCTCTACACACCAGAAACTCTACACATGGACATATCAGTAACAGGACTGATATCAAAATTTACCACTTACTGCCTTCTGAAGAAAGACAACCACTTACAGGAAGAATTTCCTTCACCTCAATTCAAGGCTTATCTAAAAAGCAATTCTTGAATAGCAGAGTATCTTCAGAGTTCTCTTCTGGGCTTAAAGCTGGGCTCTTCTGGACTCTGAAGTCCCTGTTTACTCGGGTTGTCCTGTAATATAATGTGCTTCAAAAAGTACTCCACGCAGTTGAGCTTCTCAGCCTGTAGTCACCTTAGTCTTAGTTTTCCAAAATGTTCTTATTACTGACACATTCACCTGTATTTGTCACAGGCATAAAGTTCAAGGTGTAACTCTGATGATATTAAATCATTTCTTAATTATTTTTTAATTTCTATAGTTACTCCACAGCATACTTTCACTGAGAATTTTGCTTTTTTTAGGGGGAACAGAGCTAAATTTAAAAAGGGAAATGAGTTACCATGCTGGATCTGTTGCCTTTGGTGCAAGATGAGACCAAAGGAATGAGAGAACAAGGAACAGACTTTTCAATTGCTACTGGGTTCTTAAGGCATAATGGTCTAACTGGATGAGAACAAGAGAAGATGAAGAGAAAATAGTGACAGGACAATGAAAGAAAGAAGTGTAAGAAGGAGATCCACACACCATAGCCTGGTAATAAGCACCATGTTTTAACACTGCAAATATGAGCAGCAGTGTTGAGAATCTGGGTTGAGATGCCAGAACAATTAATGACCCACCACACAGCTGGAAAAAGGATTGAGTCGATGCAGCCAGGGCGATGGGAAAGGCCAGGTACCTCATGGTGAATGGCACTGCTGGTCCTTTCCAATGCTCCTGTGCTTAGCCATGGGCCAGCAGGCACAGGAGTGCCACTTTCTGCTAGCCCTGTGCCCCCAGCTACCAGAGAGCTGGTCCCAGACAGATGTAAAATGAAGAAGGCAGGCGGAGAGATCCCGAGTCGAAGTGGCACACGCACCCTGCCTACAAGGGTGTACCAACAGCAGCCATGCTCCTCATCGCCACAGTCTGTCCCTCAGCACTTCTCAGAAAAGCGTTCCTTTGCCTTTCAAGTTCCTGAATTAAAATGTAATGTGCTATTTCATGGCCCTATCCATGACTTCTAACCTAGTTTTAAACATGTAAATAGATCATTGTTGACACGTGGGGATCTGCATGTAGAAACCAGCTTTTTCCATTCCATCAGTCATTCAGTAGTATAACATGAGAAGGGTAACAAGCTACTGAAGAGTCCACCATGGCTAAGGTATGAATCTGTAAGGCATTAGTTTTTGGGTTTAGAAGGATATCCTTTTGTTCACATATACTAATTTCTAAAGATAAAAGACATGCAAATATGAAATCATTTTTATTGGCTAGAATCCAGAAACCCCGGCTGAACTAAAATCTAACCATACACTACAATTAAACTGCCAACGTTTTTCTATTAAATAATTAAATACAGTATCAAACCCAGCATTAATAAATTGACTGTATCGTGTCTCCTTCCTGGACAATTTGCCTGGGGAGGCTTTGAACCACACTTTCCACTTCTCTTATTCAACAAACTGTTTTTGCTTCTCATCTGGTCATCAGATGAATTAGTATTATTAGTCAATGCAGATGGTAAAGTGAATACATCTATATATATACACATATACATAATATTATGACTTCACAGCTATTGTCAGTCATGAAGATAATGTTGCAACATATGCTGCTCCAGATATTAGCATTAAAGGCTCAACACAAATCTGATCAAAGTCGGGTTTATCAGTAGATCCAGTGTTTCTCAGTTCAAATTATCACCACACTACA
This sequence comes from Actenoides lindsayi, assembly GCA_025331215.1. Classification (NCBI taxonomy): domain Eukaryota; kingdom Metazoa; phylum Chordata; class Aves; order Coraciiformes; family Alcedinidae; genus Actenoides; species Actenoides lindsayi. The sequence goes on from WTSP01014034.1 coordinate 37,412, forward strand.
TTAACTGAAAATATATAAGCAACCTGAGCCAAAAAATGATAACTTCTGTTGCAAATAGTAAACAAGTTGATGCCTCAAGAGTAGTTTTCAATTTCTGAAGTGGTTGTTACCATTTTTCTACGATATATATTGCACAGCCTTGCTGCTTTGCATGAACTGAGAGATGCAAGAGGAACCAATGGCACGGGGGAAAAAAAAAAAGCAACAAACAAGTAAGACCCATTTGTAAACACACAGGCTGCAAACTGTATTTGGTCTACTAAAAAATTAAGATGGTCATTTCATCTACAAGTGCCACACAGGTCCCAGTGGGTACATTTCCACTGCAGACGCTGGTTTTCTGGAGTGAATTATGCCAGACACCAGAGCAAGGAGTGGAACCCTGGATCTGCTCCTGAGAACAACCTCATGCCCTCTACCTCCTGCTAAGTGAACCATTCAGCCTGGATGGTGACCGCAGCCCAGGAACACAGTTCCTGAGCAGACCCAACCGGTAGCGAGACGGGCTGCATTTAAATAGCCCCTCCTGGCAGCATCTTATCTACGTTGTTACCTCCTTAGGTACACGCTTGCCTTTCCCAGGGCTGCTTGCACTGAGAAAAGGCTTTTGCTGCCATTGTGCAACACTGTCCACTGCGCAACGCTCTTCACAACACGGAAACGTCCGCACATCGCTGACAGAGCAGAGTGTGGACAGCCAGCACCAGTCTGCTTTTACATTAACCCTGGGTGGTGATTTCAGCTTCCAGCCACCCAGTGTTTGCCATCAGCTTCCACGTGACACCGAGGAGTGATAATTTCTACTGTTAGACACTGCTAATTCTCAGCGCGGCATGTTCAATAACGTTTCAGCAACCACAGAGCTCTGCTTCTGGTCTTGCAAAACTGGATCAATCGACCGGACCTGCACCGCCAGAGAACACCTTACACACTGGAATCGTTCCTCAAATTATTAATTAGCTGATCACAGAAATGCCTATCTATTAAGATGAAAAATAACTCCGCCATTCAGATCTGTATAACCAAAAAAGTTATAATTAGAGGAGAAAACTTTTAAGCTCTGCATTTCTTTGCCCAGATCAGTGAAATATTAGGATTTACATCAAATCCACAAAGAGGCTTTGCAATATCTTACAATGCTCAGGGGTTTAATAAAGCTATTTCTGCAGATTGTCTTGAGGATTCTACTTAATTAATTAACTTAATTAATAATGCTATATGAAGACTTTCAGGGAGAACACGCGCTCCGGATAATTTCTTAGCACAGATAAGGTTGCCAATCTGCAAGAAATCCTGCTAAAAGCAGCACTCAGGAAGGAAAGGAACACCACTGATAACGACACCTTATTTTGCCAGCTTGAACCGATCCAGAAGTCCTGAGGTCTGCCCAGCTTCTAACTTTAGCCTGGGTGAGCACAGAAGAACCATCTCACCTCTCACCTTTTTTCTGCTACCCCCACTGGAAGTTAGGTACAACAGAAATCCGAACAACATCAAAGAAAATGAATTTGTGCAGCACTGTCCTGGCAGTCCGACTCGTTGTGCTTACACCAACACCGTTAGCACACAAATTAGCTCTGAATCAGGCCACAGTTTTGTCTTTTTCAGAGCAGCAGCTCAGCTCAATGTCATGCCAGATAAACCACCCCAGACAACATTTTTTAACATAATCAGTCCCCTGTTACAGAAACTGTGCCCATGCCAAGCATTTTCAGCTTCCAGAGATCAAACCATTTTGGCACTACTTGAGGCAGCGTTAGATGTCCTCACTCAAGTAGCTGTAAATAAAATGTTCACGTGTACAAATATACATTATTAGAGCTGATCAAGCTGCAAGAGTACAAACAAATTGGTGAGAAAGTCAGATCTCAAGCAGAGCTCTAAAGATCAATGATCTATTTCTCAGGTATCTCGATGTAAGATGTCATTTCATCATCTTTAAGACAGCTACCTATGTAGGAGTCAAGAAAACATCTTTTTTTTTTTTATTATTTTCTGATGGATTCTGAAATATACTGAAACCAGTTAAATATGAAAATGGAATATGCAATTGTTTTTTTTAATTACTGCATTTGGGAGATACACATATACACATATATATCCTTTTGTTACACGGGATTTCTAGCATTATTACTTGCATTTTAATATAAATGTTATAATAAATTGCATTATATTCCCCCTACAAGATTAATTTATGAAACCATATTGTGGTTGATGGTGGCAGCTGAACCTCTCAATGGAATTAATTAAAGGATAATCTCCATTGCTTTGTAGCATACAAACCAATAAATGGCTGCTGAGATTAATAGCTGAAGCGAAGCTAAAATGTTTAAGGAATTTCAAACCCCATTTATTACACACACCCTACAAAGCAGGAGAGATTATAGCTGTACAGCAAACTGGAACATCAAAAAAAAATAAAAAAATCCAAAAGCAAAACCAAAAAGAAGCCCACACAAGGGAAACATCATTTCCTTCCCTCGTGAATATTTGAAAGTGATGCTTCTTTGTTCCACAATTCTGTGGCACAGAGATGAACTTGGCTAGAATGAAAAAGAGCCGGGGATGAAGCTAAAAATGTACGCTGGCTCCTTTCATTGTTCATCTGAAACAGAGTACCCAGGGAAAACATTTAAACAAACAAATTAGAACAGGATATGATTGATGAACATATAAGTAGATTTTTTTTCAAGAGTTTGTTTATGGAAGCTTAATTTTTTATATTCAAGAGAGCATTTTACAAACTGGGAAATGATAAGGCTTGCAAGGCCTTTGGAGGATGTTTTCTTTAGATCAGTGACTGTGGCACCCTTTGGATGAAACTGCATCTGCATCTTCAGCAACTCTCTTTAGCTGACAGAAATGAGACGCGTGTGATATTCAGGCCTCCTCCTGGCTTTGGTAGGAGCAAAAGGAGTACAGGTGTGTGCTACAGTAGATAGCCTTTAGTTTACTGGGTACAGCAAATCAATGGAGTCAGCCAGGAACGCAGCAGCAGCACTGATTAGTTCTGTGGCTCAGCACTAGACTGGGGTGTTCCTGGAGCCAAGGAAACCCGAGGAAGAGCAGAGAGAGTGGCCAGGAGCCATCAGCTCTCCTGAGCGGGGCTGCTGTGGGAGATTTAACCAGCCCTGGGGAGCACCAGTGACCCAGTGAGGGTGAACTGGGCTCAGTGCTGCAGCCTTTGCATTGCTCTTTGTGTGCATGAGCAAGGGGAATGTGCCAAGCTCTGCCTGTGACGGGATGAAGGAGGAGTAGAGAGCTTAGGGGTAAGAATTAAGGGGCAGGCTAATATGGGTGATGCTGTTGTGGGTGTTTCCTACAGGGCACCAGATTAGGAAGTCAATGACTTCCAGACAGCTGAAAGTAGCCTCACAGTCACATGCCCTGGTGCTTGTGGGGGACCTCAATCACCCTGGTTATTTGCTGGTAAGGGTGAGGCACACACAGTCCAGGAGGTTCCTGCAGTGCACTGATGATAACTTCCTGACAGAGGTGCGTATTTATAATAAGACTCGACGAACTTGCTACCTACAGGGTCTTTCCAGTTTAAATTTGACTCAGTCCCCTAGTGAGTACAGCAGGAAAATGGCCATGTAAACAGGCTGCACGGGGCTAAACCGGTTCGTGCAAGATAAAGTCAATCTCTTCCACAGTAGGCACTTGTGCCACTGGTTAGCAGCAGAAGCCCCTGGGGTAGTGCAGACCGCTCTGGACCTGCTCCCCTACTCCCACTCCTCTGGGGGTCAGTGTATTATAGCTGCAAAGGGCCTGCCACCTACCTGGCTACCACTGAAGGACATGGACCGATTCCTTCACGTTTATGTGTTGCTAACACAAAGCTTCCACCAATTTCTCTGCACTCTTACACCCCAAATCAAAATCACAGTGATCATTCAGGAAATGGCAATGCATAGCTTTTACTTTCTTGACTCTTTGGGCTTATAACTTCTCTTTGACCTATTACTCTTCTCCATCTCAGACAATTTCATAGTTTGACACCTGTAATATACTTCTGTGAATTGTCTTTAGCAAACAAATTGCTGGTTCCACCCCCGAGTGCTGAACTAGAATCAGGTGAATCCCTAATGCTGAAACGATTTTCTACAGTAACCTCTTAGCAAGCAGCACAATTCCTGAGAGGCTGAGACAGCTTCTCAACAGATTTTTAACAGTGCTGCCCATCCAATCAGATAAAATAATAAAAAAAAATAGCAGAGAAAATGTACTTCAAATATTTTCATGCATTATTTATGTCTGGTGCTTCTATTTCATCATAGTTACATCAATACGCAGGGCAAATTTCTTGACTGATAAACACTGCAAACTGCTGTAGTTCCAATTGCTTATATTCCATGCAAAATTCCCTTTAGTGGCCAATAAGAAAATAATTTAAAAAAAATAGTTTACACATTTACAGGACCTTTCATCCAAGAGTCTCCAAGGGGCTGCAAAGATATGTTCACAGTAACATTTGCTTCTTACAGCTAGGGACATTAAAGGCTAGAAAGATTAAAGTCCAAACCTTCAAAGATGCCTTTGGAATTAACTGGAGCCTTGAAAACCTTTCAGGATCTGCATCTAAGTGACCTTTCCAAGGATGCACCCTGCACACAACTGGAAAATAAAATACAGGTGTCATGAATTCCTTTTTCACTATTTTCAGGCCACCAAAGAGGAGTTACGCACACAGAACAAGCACAGCTAAATGACTTCATGCAGTTCATACAAGACAGATTATCCGATCGAACGCAGTCTCACAGCACTCACATGACACTCCAGACAAGCTTGTTGCCTCACGACAGCAAGTATGAACAATCACAGTATATAAATACATAGAGTCTAAGGTGTCATGTACAGCCTTGTCACCCACTGCATCTGGAGAGACCTCCAAATGTGCAGGAGTTGCCATCACGGGTCACGATCAGGCAGGTCAGCCCGTGTGAGTGGGTATGTGCACGCAGGAGCAGCCCCACCGGGTTACTTCTGTAGTGAAGGGCAGGCAGGTTATGAAGATTTTGACCATTTAGGCTTGGAAGATTAACTTTCCTATCTAGACAGCAGAAAAAGGGCTGCTTCTTTCAGAGTCCCCAAAGGAGTTGTCTGAAGTCAGATGATGTGAATACACCCCTCGAGAGAACTGCATCCTGAATCAAGTTCAGCTGCTTAGATGCTTCCTTTATGTTCCGTGCTGACACACAGGGAATTGTATCAGCAAAAAAAAAGAGGGAAAGGAGGAATCACGTTTGAGTAAGCTAACTTTTTTTTCCAGAATTTTACAGAAATTCAGAAACTTCTATACTTCATAACAGTTTCTGTCAATGACATTGACTATGATCTCATCCTGCTTCTGTTGAAAGCATCACTATTTTTAATGGTATAAGATTGGACTTTAAAAGCATTTATAAATTTTACTTAAAATTCTGCTATTAAATATTCTACTAATCAAGGCAAATGCTGACAAGATTAATTACATTTGTATTCAACATTTATATTCCACTTTGTATTTTTGTGTGTGTTTTACACACATAATATACATATGTCGCAATATAAAATTTTACCCTATAGGATTCAGTACAAATTTTTTTATTATTAAATGCCTGCATTTGTTTTCATTATTTTTCTAACTTCTGAAATAGAATCATAGAACCGTAGGGGTCGGAAGGGACCTCTGGAGATCCCTCCCAGGGTAGAGCTCAATGCACTCCAGTAGCTCTCGCACATAAAGAGCAACTCCACCGTCTCGCCTTGCTCTTCTGTCTTGCCTAAAAAGCACGGAGTTGTCCGTGACAACCTTCCAGCCATGCGAGCCATCCCACCATGTGTCTGTAACTACAATGAGATCACGGCCCTGTGGCTGAACGCAGATCTCCAGTTCCTCCTGCTTATTCCCCACGCTGTGTGCATTGCTGTACAAGCATTTCCGAGAGGCAGCTGAGTACAGTTTTTGCCCTTGAGGGCTGCTGGCCCTTCTGGTTCTCAAAAATGCTGGCATGCTGCCCCACAAGTGCTGGGCTACTACACCCAGGGGCCTTTCTAGAAAGCCTGGATACATTGCCCTCCCCTTTCAAATCTAGTTTAAAGCCCTGTCCATCAGCTCTGCAATCTCTTGTGCAAAGACTCTCTTCCCACTTGGAGAAAAGTTTCTCCCATTTGATGCCAGCAAGCCTGGTTCTGCACAGGCCATCCCGCTGTCAAACAAGGCACAGCTGCTGCAGTGACACCAGCTACGGAGCCACGTATTAACAGACCACATTCGTCTGTCCATCCCAGTGTCGCTGGGAGGAGAGAACCTGTGCCCCAGATGCCCTCACCACCCATCCCGAGGCTCTCAAGTCTCTTTTGATTGTTCTTGGGCTAGCAGCCTCAGCACCTACACGGAAGATCAGTAATGGGTCTGAGGGCCGTACCGAGCCAGGAAGTTTCCTAGTGATGTGCTTAACCTGGGCTCCAGGGAGACAGCAGGCTGCCCTGTGAGGGGGGTCCACCTGGCACACTGGACCCTCTGTTCCCCTCAGGAGTCACCCACAACTGTAACCCTTCTTTTCTTCCCCGGGGATGTGGTTGTGATACGAGCAGTAGGCCTCTCTGACTGCAGACTCTGGTGTAGGTCACCCACTGTCCGCATCCTCACTTGGCTGCTCTTTCTCAACCACAGCCTCCTATCTGTTTTTTCAGCAGCGTATCTGTTTTTTCTGCCGCCTCGACCACGGCCTTGTGTCCCCTCACTCCCCTTACCCGGGCTACTTCCTCTGGCCTGGCAGGGGCAGGGTCCCCTGACCCTGGGCGCTTCCCAGCGGGTGCTTGTGCTCCCCTTTCTGCCTGAGGGAGGCAGGGCCTGGCCCCCCCAGTCCGCCTCCCCGACGCCCGGGTTCCCTCACGCACCCAGCCAGGCCGGCGCGGAGTGCGCGAGCTCCCGCCGCGCGCGGGGGGACGCGGCCGCTCCGCGCTCGCGCGGGCCCTCCGGCAGAGCTCGCGCCCCGCCGAGCAGGCGGCCGCCCCCGCCCCGCGCGCTCCCAGGGCCGCTTCCGCTGTCGCCGCCTTCCAGCCGCTGGCGGTTGCCCCGGGCAACGCCCCGGCCGCCTCAGCCCCCGGGCCTCGGCGGGCTGCCGGCTCCGGGCCCGTCCCTCCGCTCTACCCCCGCCTGCCCCCGGCTCCGGGAAGGCCCTGCCCGCCTCAGGCCAGACCCCGGGCCCTGCCCCGCCCTGCGTGCTTGGAAAGCTGCAGGTACGGAGGGATCCGGGATGACAAAGGAACTCCGTGGTTGAGATCATTCACCGGAGAGCGAGGAAACGCAAACAGATGAGAGATTTTGAAGGAGGGAGAGCCCTGGAGCAGCTGAGGTTCGCAGGGGAATTGGAGAGGAAGGTTGCTCGTGCTCACAGGCCAGTCTGCCTCCCACCACAGCACATCCTGCTGCAAAAGAGGCCTTGCTGACACCAGGGTTGTGCTCAGGGGTGAGAACCGGGGGAAGGGAGCCCGGCAGGGATCCAGGGGAACTGTTACACGCTGCTCGGCCAGGCCGAAGGAGCCAATTAAATACTCTATAAGCAGCTGGGAAAAAGACTCAAAGAAGCTACCGCCGGTTCTCCTGGGGATCTTCAGCTTACCAGTTGAACACCACTGTATTTCTGCTACAAACCACAGAGTCATAGAATGGCAGGGGTTGGGAGGCACCTCTGGAGATCACCGAGTCCAACCCCCCTGCCAGAGCAGGGTCACCCAGAGCAGCCCACACAGGAACAGAGCCAGGGGGGCTGGAAAGTCTCCAGAGCAGGAGACTCCACAGCCTCTCTGGGCAGCCTGGGCCAGGCTCTGCCACTCTCACAGGGAAGAAGTTTCTCCTGATGTTGAGGTGGAACTTCCCATGTTTCCCCTTGCTACCATTATCTCTCATCCTATCCCAGGGCACCACTGAAATGAGCCTGGCCCCTCCTACTTGACACCCACTCTGCAGATATTTGTAAACATTCGTAAGATCCCCCATGTTTACAAATATATACATTATCATAATGACAGATTTAACTGTTAACCCTTTTATCACCCATTCATCTAGGACCACAATTATAATCTCTTTCATTCATTAAAAATGAATAATACAACAATGAGAATGTAGGAACACCCATCTCCAATCAGCTTGCAGTAAAAACCAACGTATTAGGGCAACACTCTCTTAATACTATTGCTCATTGAGAAGATCCAGCACTGAACAAAACATTATTTATTTCCATAAATACAATACTGACCCTATGCAAAACTCCATGATGGGATTGACTTTACTACTGCCAAACTTTAAAACACTCAGTGAGATGCAATAACACTGACACTATTCAGTTTTTTGCCAACTCTTGCTTATGAATTTACATCGGGTTCTTGAACTAGGGGGTGAGGAGAGAGGACCCTGTGTGACTTACTAGAGATAGTCTCATAAAAATGTAAACTATCCTCATTTTTACAAAATGCAGAACAAAATACAAACTTGCAAAATTAAGATGTCCAGGTTGAGATCCATAAAGGTATTTTAAGATCTTAAGACATACTTTTGATGCCTTAGTTTCTGCAGGAGGCAGCTCAAGTTCCTCTGAAAAGTGGTAATGGATGGCACAGTGCATGTGATTACATGGGAAGCTAGTCCTGCCCACCAAGAGCTGGGCTCTAATTCACTAAATACAGTGAAAATAAATTATGAGTCTTACTGTGATGTAAAGCAACATACATATTTAGGCCTTTCAGCTGGCTGCAAAAATATCATTCAATCCCCTGCCTTCCAACAGTGGGGTGACACAAAGCTAGTCAAGTCATTTCACCCTTCAACACTGGCAGGGACAACACTGTTTTCATCAGTGGAGTTGTGCCTATTTACAGCAGATTTGTCTGTGACCTAGCAATGTAATTTGTGAGAAAATTCTCCACTTTCTTCAGATTTCTAAAGGCAATTTAAAATCATGGTGGAAAAAAAAAAGATGTTATAAAAAGCTGCCTTGAATGGCAAAAAGATTTTAAAGCAAGAAATTCCAGAAAAAAAAAAAATTTCTTTGCCTATTTTACTACAGTTTAAATGAGTAATCAGTATTTTAAGGCCTGGAAAACCCGTATGGAAAAGCCCAAATCCTCATAACAAACCATAACCTGAGAAAGATGTTCTGCTGTGGGTATCTCATCTGCAGATTATCCTCTTCTTCACACCATCATTCACCAAAACCTCCCCTGTGCCACTCTTCAAGTATTTCAAAGAAGCCACTTTGACTTAAATGTCTAGCTTACTGGAAATCTGCTGGCAATGTCCTTATGAGTAGGTTGAAAACCAAGCAATGTAATCTGCAAAGCTTTAAAGCAGCGCATTTATAAACGGGGAAGTTTGCTGACTGCTTTTTCTCTCAGTAGTGGTCAGCTCTGGCAGCAAAATGCTTTAAAAAACATGCAGGCCAAGCTAGAAAAAGATCAAAAGTGGATGGGATGGCAGGGCCAGCTCACACCAATCCCTCAAGAAAGAAAACAAACAGAGAAGATGAGGCTTTCTTGCTATGCATCACCCCTTGCTATCCCTTGCTACCCACCTGCACTCCTGGCCATAATGCAGCAGCTCTGCCATGGGGCCCACAGCAGCAGAGTGAGAGGGACTACAAATGTCTATAAATATCTGAGGGGTGGGTGTCAAGTGGAAGGGGCCAGGATCTTTTCAGTGGTGCCCAGTAACAGGACAAGGAATAACGGATATGAGCCAGAACACAGGAAGTTCCACCTCAGCATGAGGAGAAACTTCTTTCCTATGAGGGTGATGGATTCTGGCCCAGGCTGCCCAGAGAGGTTGTGGAGTCTCCTTCTCTGGAGACTTTCCAACCCCCCTGGCTCTGTTCCTGTG
>WTSP01014034.1:47373-67896 GCA_025331215.1 Actenoides lindsayi
GGCAGCCTGGGCCAGGCTCTGTCACTCTCACAGGGAAGAAGTTTTTCCTCCTGTTGAGGTGGAACTTGCTGTGTTTCACCTTGCTACCATTACCTCACTTACGAAAAAATAATGAAAATCTTTCTTAGTCATAGAACACTTTCACTGAGAAAGTTAGTTTTCATCAGTTACATCTATATCTACAAGATCCAGCTGAAACAGTTGTCTGATCAGTCTCTCAGTTTTAAACATACACAATGCCCAGGACTATCAACGCTGCTTCTTCTCCTTGATGGACCTTCTGTTTCTACTGCAATTTTTTTTTCCCCAGTGACACCTGAAGGCTCTGAGTCTCCACAGTTTGCATCTGTTCACGCACAGGCACACGACAGCTCTAACTTGAACATGCGTGGCAAATGCCCTTTACTCCTGCGTGCTTCCTTGGAGAGAACCATCACTTTTTTGCACCCAGCCCTAGCAAATACAGCATTCTCACCTGTTGATGAGAAGGAAAACCATGTCCCCGTGTCTCTTTAAAAGCAGGGATTATTGCAGCACTACTGTAATCTCATACTCTGTGGAAACAGTTGTTGCCTTTACTAAACACGTATTCTGACTCGGAAAAGCAATAGTAATAACGAGTTTGGTGGTGCCATCCAATCTATCACCTTACCTTGCTTTCATGCAGCTGGCTTTGTGGCCAAAAACCACTGTGCAGTCTGCCCTGTCCCCTCTCAAAGAGCAGTTTTACCAAAGACAGGTTATTTCATTTGTCAGTCAAATCTGTATTTAAATCTAATCTCGAGTTTCACTCGAGTAAGACTCGAGCTGAAGCCTTCCTCAGCTGCTGACATGCAATGCTGTACTATTGCACCAGCTATTAAAAGCCCATGGTAAGAATGCTGTGCTTCAGAAAACAGAGATCTGAGCAAGACAGTATAAGGTTTTGCAGCAGTAAGGGGAATGATGCTCAGGACAGCTGATGTGGAAAACGTTCCCTCTTTACAATGCCACACATTTGGAGAGAGCTGTAGCAATTCACCTGGAGACACAAGGCCATTCCCAAAACTTCTCCTTGTAGGAATCTTTTGCAAATCTTGTTTACTTTGGTTTTGCATAAGCTAAACCAATTTGGTCAAGGGATCTGTCACTACCCAAACTGATGCCAGTGTCAGTCTGTGCAGAAGAGAAGCAGCTTCAGGCAGGAAGATCATTGCAATGCAGCCAAGACAAAACCACGGGCTCTCAGATGTTAATGGAAACCTTGCCTTTAACTACCCTGGAATGAAGATTTCACTCTCTCTATCTCTCGGGTTTAGCATTTGTCTCTAAAAGGCTTATTTTACAACTTGACTAAACGTTCCCCTAGATCCACCAGACAGGCTTCAGAGCACTGCAGTGGCTTCTTCGCGTGATAGAGGCAGAAAGCAGGACAGAAGGTGATGAGCACAGCGCGGAGAGATCCTGCAGCGATGCTGAGCTGCCAGAGTAAGGGCCACGCAATTTCCCTTCCTCACAAAGAGTACAGAGAATGGCCAGGGGAAATAGGACAGGACTCAGCCTTCCCAGCAGTCTCTGAATGTGGTAATAACTCCTTGGTTAGTGGCAGCAAAAAGAACTTTCCAGCAGCCCTCCGCTAGGGAGAACCGCTTTAAGGAATGCAAAGATAACCGTACGCCCTTTTACACAGATAATGTCACAAAGCTGTCACGAATGAATGCCAGGTATGAAGCAAAATGTTTTCTCGTGACTGTATGACATGTCTTCTCCAGTTTTCAAAGTGGTCCTTGTATAGTCTCCATTTTTAACAGCGTTTTTTCCAGTGGCTTTACAATCTTCATGAGATAACCATAAAGAAACTGTTTTCCCTTTGATCTATCCAAGTATATCGTTCATGAACCAAGTTCTGGTATTGCAAATGGAACAGAGAACTACCCACTGCAAACTCTAAATATAATTAACACCAAAGTGCCTGTTTGTGATATATATATTCATTTATTTGGTAACACTGCAATGGTGCTCAAAGGCATAATGGGATTACACGTTGCCATGAACGTCGAACTTCAGGACAAGCAGGTTTCAGCTCTTTTCATCACAAACTGATTTTTCCTTGCCGAGAAATACTCATCGTCGTGATGGCAACATTTAATTAATGTTGTCTTAGGCTCCTGCGTGTACTATCGGTTGGTACTGCTGCTGTTAGGAAGTGAAACACTGACATTGATAGCATTCTGTATTCCCAATCTTTTACAAAAGACTGCAATTCCAAAAGGGCAGAGGAGAAAAGTAAACAGAAGGGAGAAACACGTAACAGATAAAACATAAACATGGTCATACACTGTTGAAGTTGATCGGGGGCTGCCTATAAGCTTTCACAAACCTGAAAATGCATTTTTTTTTATTCATTACTTCAATTTAATTACGGAATCATGGAAGTGATTTAGATGAGACCTCAAAAAGTCACCCAGACTATGCCTTGACATGTGATGTCTGATCTGGGGATTAGTCTCAACACATAAACCATCAGCTTTGCCCATTGAAGAACAGACACAATTTTCCTTTCACGACTAACAAAAATCTGTCCCAAAGGTGTGGCAAAACCCACCACAGATGACTTCATATTTTAAGTATGGAAACCCACGTTAACTCCTTGTGCACAAAGAGCAGCTGGCCACGAGTCATCACTCCTTTTTATGCAGGATGAATTACCTTCCTCTTTCTCAAGCCGAAGCTATAAACTGGGATAGGACCTAATTAAAATATTCTGTATGTTCATAGGTCTAGGTATTAAATACAGGCTATAACAATTCATAATAAGTGAGCTGTCGCAGAGAGAAAGCAAATTAAAAGTAGTAGTAGTTATTAACCAGAGAAAACAGTCTAACAATTAAAAAGATGACAATAGCCAGGTTATTCCACCTTAGAAACACATGTTCTGCTACAAAGGGAAAGAGCCATTCAAGGTGCAATCTGTGCTTTTTTTTCATTGGCTTTTTTTTTTTTTTAAACTGAGCTTAGTGGATATTTGTCATGGGGACTGGGCTGAGTGATAGTGTATGAGGGCAATTACCTTGCCCAAGTATTAAGTAAAGAATTTCAAATGCATGATGTCAGGAATCGAGAAAGCGCGTTCCCAATAATATTAACATGATTGTTTTTATAATGTGACATCTTTTAATTTCCACTTGAGTTATTTCCTGATTTTTTTTACTGATAATGAGCACTATCAGCTGCAAATAAAGTCAATAGCTTCATAGTTATAATTTCTGAAAGCCTGACTCTTCACCTATAGCAGAGAATTTACTCCACGGTTAATTCCATGCCCGGCACTGCAATCCGCAGCATTTGCACCACTAATAATCCCAGTACCACAATGCATGGATAGGCACAAGACATCCCAAATGAGGTTTAAGAAGCAATTTCTAAAGCGTATCCTCTATTTGTTGCCAATATTTCAATAGCAGAGGCCTGTAGGAATGTCTGCTAGTAGTTCTGGACTTTCCCAAGATGTACTAACAGAGTATTGAAAGCATGCTAAGTGGTTTCTCCTACGTTATCAAATCTCAATAATCTGTATCAAATCAATGTAGAATGTCTATTTCTGTAAGATCATACTTGCTGCAATTTTTCTCCATAATCCCTAATTCACAAAGGGTCTCCTAATCATTCATGCAAATGAGCAGCTGTAATCAGTGGTGTAACTTTAGAAATGAACTTGGTTTATAAATTACACTACCTGGAAAACTCAGTCCTGAGCTTATAAATGTCAAGTGTAATTTTGTTGCATGTCAGACACAACTACACATTCTATGTATGTAAAGAATTTGCCATGAACCTAATCCACTTCTGTGGTCGTAGGAAATGCAATGATGTTCAGTACTAATAAATAAATACATTAAAAAATACAGTTTTATTAAATTCAGTTTCCGCAGTGGGCCAGATGTAGCACAGGAGTAAATCAACACAACGCTACAGAAGCAAAACTATTCCTGACAATTTGCTCCAGATCTGGACCTCTATTTCTCACTGCAATAATTTTTTTTAATGATTAAGTAAAGTACTGCACATATAAGGCATTGATTTTTCTCATTGATTTTGTGCCGGCATTTGAGCCAAGCCTCAAAAAGCTCGTGTGTTTTATGTATTTACAGCTGTCTGTTGGCAAGGAATAATTCATTCACTCCAAATGAAACAAGCTCCTGAACCTTATAAACCCAGCATATTTCTGGACTAGATTTACAAACAGCTTCTTTGAATAGAAAGTTAGAAAATGTACTTTAAATCACTGAAACAAAAGCAGAAGTCCGTTTCTTGATCCTTTTCTGGGTTTTTTTGGCTTGTCAAACAAATAAGACAGATATAGATTATATTTTCCTCCCGAGAGAGTTGTTCCATCAGCAGAGAACAAAGATCAATGATGAATCATCATCTCATAGCAAAATATTTCCAGAGACAAAATGAAGCGGATTGTTTAGTATTCTTGGTTAAATATGTATGTAAGAAAATGTTGGTTGCCTGTCAGGGTGTTTTTCCCTAATCAGAAAAATCCATCCAGCATTTCACAAGACCAGCCTTTTCTTTTTGCCTGAGTTGTAGGCAATTTCAGACATGGGTCCAGCATGAGCAGAACCTACCCCTGATTCCTTTCCAAGCCTCTCTTGTTTCACATTCTACCACAACAGCAACAAGCCAATACCTGCACAAAAGAGAATACCACCCTCGCAGAGACCACCGCCTACTCATTTAAACTACGTGGCTCCCCTAAGTCTCAACTGGTTAATGTGTTATTTGAGAAGAAAATAGTGCTTCCCCCTGTCTTTCAGAACACATGTCCATCAATGCTCAAGTAGAGAACACCGCTACCTACACAGGCTTTGCCAAAAGGGGAACAAGGAGTGGTAGAGACACTTATTCCATACCTTCCAGCCATGCATTTTCTCTTTCTACTGGTCTGAGTGACCTTTGGCTGAGCAAAATACCCAGAACAGACTGTAGTTTTACACTAGTTAACCTACTAGTAAATTGGGGGCTACCTTTTCAACACATCTATAGACAACTTAGTGACTGGTTGAAAACACAGCTGCTAAAAGATTTGCTTTTCAATCTTACAGAGTGATGGATAACTCAATATATGAATCATCAACAACAGTTTTGGCGACGGAGGGTTTTATTCCCATTTCAGTGATGGGAAAAAATGAGGCAGGGAAGGCACAGTTCAAAAGCATTAGGACATCCAGAAGAGTGAATAGACGTAGACTGAGTTGCAAACCTAGCTCTGTCCCCAGTGAACACTAAAGGTATTTAGGAAACATGAATGGGGTTAGCACTCAAGTTGTAGATTGATCGTTAACTTCAG
Source organism: Actenoides lindsayi (assembly GCA_025331215.1). Lineage (NCBI taxonomy): Eukaryota > Metazoa > Chordata > Aves > Coraciiformes > Alcedinidae > Actenoides > Actenoides lindsayi. Next base: position 52,709 of record WTSP01014034.1, read on the forward strand.
CAGCTCAGCTTTAAAGGAGCTGTTTGCAGAAAGTCTCACAGATAAACCCACCAAGCACAAATCTCTGATTCCTCTGCCAGGTGCCTTTTCATTTGGTGAGGCAACTACACAGTTGTCATTGGAACCACATGACAAGGAGCCCTTCTGCACTATTGCATAAAAAATTAAGGGAACAATAAGGAACGTTTACGTGACATTTCTGTGATCCATAGGTTTTCTTAATCCCACACTTACATTATTATTCAGCAGCCTGAAACTTTTTTCCTTTCGGTAAACAGCGGTATTTGGCACACCATTTAGTTCTGAATCAACCCTCCCAGGCTGATTCTGTCAGGTTAACATGCTGATTCTGGCAAACACCCAAGAGAGGTCAGGCAAAGCTGCCTTTTAAGACACTGAAGGATCCTGCCAGTATGGGGGAATCAACAACAGCTATAGCTTGTAACCCCATCTTATCCCTCTACCCAACGGGATATGCCAAAAGCCTGAAAAATCACAACCAGAATGTCTCACACTTGGACAATTCCTGCCAAACGAGCCCTTTTGGGGAGCCACTGGCACAAATCAAAGCGGCTGCTAATCTGAGGAGTTACAAGAGTGAGAAGCAAGCCAGTGGATACCTCTGTTTCAACTCTCCACACTCTTCGGTCTTTCACTAAGCACAGCTTCCTCAGACCCCAAAAGCACATTCAAATGGAGCTGAATAAACCCGGGTGTGAAAATGTTTAGTCATTACATTCTCCTAGTTACACATCCACAAAACTTCTGCAAATCCCTTTCAGAAAAATGTCAAATGTTGTCCTTTCTTGGACTGCTTTCCAGGACGTTACGATACACCCGCGGAGACCCTTATTTATCAGTCTTCCAAGAGCTGCCTGCAGGGTGGGGATTCCCTAACAAAGTGTAAGGAATCCATCTTAATACCGTTTCTCACTGCACAAGTCCTCTTTTATAACCATGGTCTCATTACACCACCTTACGTCAACAGGAATATACCTGGTTCCAACTGGCAAAATAGTTTGAGTAACAAGAAGAAATTGTCTCAGAAAGTCCACGTGACATGCTCATGCCACAAGGTCAACAACAAACCCAACTCTACCTCATGTCCTGTCTTCTATTTGATCCATGACGGGACAGCTGATAGTCAGGTGCCATAACTACACTTCCAGGTTTTATCCCTTGTACTTAGGAATTCTCCTCCTTTCCCTTTCCTTCGTACTGAAAAGCTGGGTTCCAGAGGGATTACGCTAAGCAGCATACATTAACGATGGCTCATTAGACACACCAACGGGAAAAAAAGAGAAATCATATTGGTTCTAAAACACAGAAAAAAGAAAAAAAAAGCGTTACAATAATGACTTCTTCAACTTCAGGATATTTTTCTCTTTATCAAAAGACCTTTCTCTTCATTAAAATTTTTCTCTTTATCAGAAGAGAAAGAGCCCATGGTTTTTTTTTCCTCAAAAGAACTGATCCTACAGTTAAATGTCTTGCATGGCATGATCCTTTAACCCTTCTCTGCCATACTGGCTCCAAAGCACACTTCCCAAACCAAACTGCAGTTCTGGATTCAAAGCAAAACAAGCAGAAAACCAGTGTTTTGACAGCTGAACATCTGATGACTGTATGGTTTCAGCCCTTTTGTTACTTAAGCCTTCTTAAACATTCTTCTTAAGCCTTCAAAAGAATAACGCGCTCCATCGTGTCTCTAATGATCAATCTAAAATTCGGGTTATTTGAATGATGGCACTTTTATCCTTTCACACTTAAGACTTTAGCAGGCCTAATTAATGCTAGAATTTCTAGGATTCATTAATACACTCCCTTTGCAAATGCAGTTTTTGCTAAGTAGGACACACCTTCGCCTATGAGAAATGTCTGGCTGCTTATAATCGATACAATATTCAAGGCACAAGGCAGATTTTTCTGCAGTAGTGTGCAACATAAAATAGCTAAAAAATGCGTCAGCTTGTGCCCACCACCCTCCCAGCAGAAACAACTGACTTTCTAACTGTTCTTTCACTATGAATAATGCATTCTTCTAAACCCTCTCAAAATGCAAAGCAGAGGCTCTAGAGCTAAACAGCTTTCACTGAAAAGATGGTTTCCAAGTTCATTGCTTCTGTGCTCAGGTTTCATGTGCATCACATCTCTCCCCACACACATCCAAGGCACACATCCTCAACATTTCTGAAGCTCCATTAGTCATTCTGCAATAAGACTGAAATGATCTTCCCAGTATAGAACTCATCATTCTCTTTTCCACCACCTATCACTAATAGGAAGCAAATCCCCTTCCATTCGCTATGAACAAGTTACGAGCACAGAACCAGGTAATCAATTCTCCATTAACCTAATGGAGACATCCTACCAATTTACACCAGCTGCAAATATTGGTCACAATGCCTAAAAATGTTCAGGCCAACGTATTTTTAACATCTCATATTCATTTCGAGAAAAACCATTAGCTTCAGGAGCCTTCCTGCCTTTTACTGTTTGTTTATGGCGTTATTTGTATTTCATTTTGCAGGCTGATATGTTAGGAGCTCTGTAAAGGGACACATAAGACTGACAGAAAGAGGCTTCTCCAAGTAAAATGGAAATTCTAAGGAGAGTAAAGGAGGAGAGTAGAGAGGAAGCGTAGTGAAGGTCCAGGCACTCATCCTTTCTGTCAAGCAGACACATCACAGCAGCTTCTGGATGATTCTCTTTAACTTTTGGAACGTAACTACTTCCATGAAAGTCAGCTTGATTTAAAAATCAAAATCAGCTGCATGCCTCCTTGAAGTTTTGCCTACAAAGTGGCTGTAGGATTTTTCTGAAGGTTTCACTGTGATAATTTCACTATTTGTTAACTTGGCTTGGATGTCTCTTTCTCCTCCACCTGATCTGACCCACTACACATCATCTCTTTTTCACTTTAAACATACCAGAAAAAAATATATACCAACTCATTTACCAGGGAAAACAACGTTGCATTTTTAATATTAAATCACATTTTTATTATGCCATCTTCGGAATCTCTGATTTAACAGGCACCAGACTCTCTTCTATTGAATTAATACCCCATTCCACGTTGACAGCAGAAACACAGCCTATTATATGGAAAACAGAAGCTTGATCTTGCTCCCAATGACTTCAATAGCAAAGCTGTTACAGACTTAATTAGAAGACAAGGAGTATCCTTAGACACAGTTACATAGGTACACCTTCTACATATCATGGTACACTCTGTACCATTCAAAACACATGAGGCTGGGAAAGGCAAGACTTTTATTAGAAAGCATCACCTGCAATTTCTCATCTTTAATACCAAAAAAAATCCAAGCAAGCATTTATATCCTCAGATAAAAGAGTGTGGTGGCACAACCCAAACGGACTGGCATCCGAGGTGTTGCAAAACTGCCCGTGAGAGACGTACCTGACTCCCAGCTTCTGGGTGGGCTTTGCTTTGTTACAAGCTACATATAGAAAGCCATGCATCTTATGATTAATGTGTACCTGCCATGTCTTGTCCTTGGCACATTTACTTAAAATATGTATCAATATATTAAGCATCTTATTGATGATGATGGCAGCCTTCATTCAGCTGTGCTTCCACCACAATTCTGTTTTCCGGGCCAAACAGAGATTGCTATCATGTACAGTAATCTACATTCTACACACAGTAAATCTCCCATGAAGATGCTGAGGTCAGGCCTTTACCTCTGTACTTGGTGGCAGAGGTGGCTGAAATTCTCCTGACTTCCAAAAGCACTCAGGCTTGTTGCTCTCTGTGAGCAGCAGGTAACAGGTGAGCATCATCATTTAGAAATCCTGCTTTGAATGTCATGGATGAATCGTGGTTTGGGTTGGAAGATCTGCCAAGGGCAGGAACACCTCCGCCCAGATCGGGCAGCTCCAAGCCCCCTCCACCCTGTCCCTGAACACTTCTAGGGAGGGGGAATCCACAACTTCCAACTTCTCTGGGCAACACTGAACTCTAAAACCAAAGACTGCTGTATGTTATTTCAGAACTTACATGTCACGTGTAGCATCCAGTACCGTGAGATACATTTTACATCACATTCCAGAGGTCCCAAAGTATTTAATTTTAAAGAGGCAGCTTCTAAACCTAAGTAAAGAGCACTTTGGAGAAAGGACTGAAGTTTTCCTTTGGAAGTTCCTAGCTCCAAAGGTGCCAACTATATTACCCTACTTCTAGAAAGATACTTGGACTTTACTGATGCACTGCGAGGCTGTAAAACGTAGCAGCAAACAGATGGTCATAAAAGCAATTGATGATTATGGATTACCCTGTAGTTACACGTGGAAGCGAAATGGCAACTGCTGTATGAAATGATTCTGTCGCACTCGGAAGGAGAAGACAGAAGTTGCTACGCAAACTACAAAGTTAAACTGTGTAATATTAGTGGCGGATTTGAGAGAAAGGTAGGACTGAGAAAAGGCAAAGGATTTTAATCAGACTCAGAAATCTACTATGTAAGCGTGTGACTCGGATAAGCTGGGCTCAAATAATCAACCTCTAAACAAGCCGTAAGAACAATGCATCAAACAGACATCAGTACCTACTGAAATTGGAAGTTCCTAGTCAGGCAACGAGGGAACAGTCAGTTGCATTGGTTGCACCTTTTAGGAGAATGTAAAATCAGGTTTTCCTAAATGTTAATAAAATTCCAAATATCCTTAAATATAAAATCCCTGAAACAAGTCACTGTTTCCTTGCAGTGCTATGTACTGTATTTTATTTCATGGCATGTTTGCACATGACCTACTGGATTTAGATATGCATAATACCTAACCATTTTCTCTACAGTACTTTTTTAGAAGTCTTTTTTTTAGGATATAAAGTTTATTTCAGCTTTTTGGACCTGATCATTCTACTCCGGACCTGTTCTACCAGCATCTGAAATGAGGACCTGTTCCACCTGGAAACTGTTGAAATCAAACACCTTTCTTCACTCAATTACTATAAATTATTCTAGCATATAGTAAGCAGTTGAGAATTCTCAGTATTTGCAATTGAAGAATTAAGCCTGCAAATCTGGAACTGGGCTTTGTTTTGTATTGGCTTGGTGACTGTGCTTTGGCTTTTTTTATCAGGTAGGTTGGATAGGGGAGCCACAGGACCAATTTCAGTTGTAGGTTTAGGAAATACCTTCTTAGAAAGACCAGTGACTGGATCTACCATTTCCATAAACACTCCCCAAACAATCCTGTCACACAGAAAGGACTCCTGGTGGGAATGGCAGTGTGGAAGCACGTACATATAAGGAACAAAAAGAGGTTTGGCCAAAGATTCTTTTTAATCCGAGCGCTCCTCCACCTTCCCAGGGGCCAGTCTTCCAGCTGGGAAGCGAGATCAGATGCTGGGACCAAGCCAAGTGCCAGACTGAGTAGTGGGGTCCCCACGTCTTGTCTGTCTGACAGTCACACTGCACAGCAGAAAATCAGACTGTATTTTTTGACTCTGGTGGGAGTATTTGGCCTACAAAGCTGAATAATTCAATGCAAATTTCAAACTAACTGGAAGAATTAGGAATAGCTTTTAATTACACTCTTACTAAGATGCTGAGGAGTAAGAAGGACCCCTGGAAGAAAGGAAGGTAATAAAAAAATAAGGAAAGAAAGACAGACCAGTAGAAAGTCTGCTTTTGGATCTAGATAAATAAAACTGAAACACAGTCATGTGCGTGCTAATTTGAAGGGTTCACCTTAGATATAAAAGGAATAAGAAAACCAACCTTTTTTTTTTCCTTTTTTCCCCCAAAGAAGTACGAAACCATTCCATACTTTCATAGTTTAGAATGTAAACCTACTTTACTAGGAGGAAAATCACCCTCCTGCAAGAATCAGTTACACGAATATCGTCATATTATAATTTGTGAGAAGATAGCTATATTTTGGTGTTTGGAAGACAGTTCTGGTTTTGTTCTTTAATAAAAAATGGAAATGAGTAGTGAAAAATGTGTAGTGCTGATGAAAGCTAAGGTGGTGGAGAGGGAGAGGAGCCAGAGCCTGAAGGGAAGGTGAGGAGGAGCAGGGACTGCAAACGCCCTGGTTTTCTGAAGCCTTAATTGAACCACTGGGGATTTTTTTCTCCATTTCCCTTGCTGCCCCTCCTCCTTCTCTTTCTACTCCTCTCTCCTCTTCCATCCCTTTCCTATTGCTCCTTTTTCTTTCATCCTTCTGAGCTGTGCCGATGCCAGGGAAGAGGTCCAGAGCAGAAGGGAAAGTCCGGCAAGTGTGAAATGAAAAAACATTACAAAGACGAGATAAAAAGGATCCAGAAATTCAAATGAACACACTCAGCATTTTAAAATGTATTTTCCCCGCTTTCTCACCGCAGACCTCTATGGCACAGGTCTCCATGGCAGGCCTGATTTAGATCTTTAAAAGAGCTGAAACTGAAAAGCAGCCAGTCTGAAATAAATACTCTGATTATACTGAATATTTACAACATTAATTAATATTTGTGACCAAGTGACACGAATTTCTGAGCCCATTTCAAAATTGCTGAGATGAAATTTCACACGACACAGGCTAACTCGTGCATCAAATAAAACCCAAATAAATAAATGTGGCATTGCTGAAATACCTTATTTGCCTGCACTAAACTGTAACTCTTCTCCTCGCAGTCTCTCCTTTAACAAGCAGGTCCCTGCCAGGCATTCCTCACTCAGGGTCCCCGGGCCACTGACTTGCCCAGAGCAGCTGGCAAAGGTAAACCCAGCAACAGCAAATAGCAGAGGTTGGCTCCTGTGCCCTGCTCATTGAGAAATTCAGTTGTGCTCAGCCGTGTCCTGACAATTTACGGCCATGAGACCTTTCCATTCCCATGACAACACTGCGCTCCCGACTCGGAGACGCCTTAGCGGGAAAGGAAACATTACGGTGAATGAATGAAACAGGGAAAACAGGTGGGAGCTTCCTGAAGTCAGTGAAGGCTTTTATCCTTGTGAATCTGCTCTAAGGGAATACCGCTCGGACGAGGCATTTTTGAGGGACGGTACAAACACCTAAGGTGGAAATGCAGATAAATCATGAGGAACAACGATGGAGACCACGCAGTGGTGAAGTGTGTGACATGTTCTGTGGCTCTACGACACGGCAGCTGCAGCTAACACTTCATAGTCCCCAGAGCACATTCCTGCACTTATTTGAAATAGTTCTTTCAAAGTGCTGAGAACTCCCAAGTTTTGAGCTCCTCGCTTCTGCCAAGTCGCTGAGAGCCCTGAATCTGCACAAACCGTGATAACGTGGCTGGAGGAGCCCACAGCTGCTCCTCGCTTTGTCAGGGTAGAAACACGGTGGCATTTGGACAGTTAGCTCTCACTGCGTTGAGGTTTGTGCTTATTCCTGTTACACCAAACAGTTCATTTCTCATCTGGATTCGGTTTTATTCCTGTTACGCTGGCGGTGAAAAACACAGCAGCCTGAGAGCAGCTGAATGCCCTTTGCATAGGAGCTTGGGTAATGCCTCTCTGAAAACAAGGCAAACCCCACGGTGGAAACAACATTTACATGTCTCAGTACCTTTACGGGAAGCCCAAACCCGCTGAAAGAAAGAGCAGGATTCCTAAGCTGAAGAGAGCAGAAGATGATCCCATAGCACGCTGGGCAGCAGCACGAGCTGGCCAGTGCTTTTGCTCACAGCGACGTAGGGCAGATCTGGAGCAAATCACTGAAATAGGTTTGTCCAAAAGCTGATTTACACAAAAGCTAGTGCTCAGCCTCAGAGAGTTCCAGTCCTCTCTAGCAAATTACCTGAGACAGGGAAAAACAGAATCTCTCTGGATAATCAAAGCACGGGTTTTAGCGGAATCTTGTATAACAAGCACGTACGGGAGGATGTTAGCAGCAGGCCATCGATGGCTGGATACCAAACCTGCACTGCTTGGATCACAAACCACTATTTTTGCTTTTTTTTATGTTGTAAAAAGCCTTCCTCAGAGCCATCTAGAACTTTGTAATTCAGGTCTTCTGCCGTTTGTTGATGTCCTAATGATTTCTGAACACTGTGACTAGATACCTACACCCATCGCACACGCAGAGTGAAGCAGCTGCTTCCCCTGCCGCTCACACATTCCTTATCTTCCTTATCTTCCTTATCTTATTTTCAAAGGTTTCTCAAGTGAGGTCCGTGTCTGCACCCAATAGCTCAAGTCCCTGGCTTTTAGGATAGGACTCTGTGAGGAGAACTCACTGAAGGATCAGCTTGTAGGATTACGTTATAAACAGTCAGAAAGCGAGGTGAAGCAATGGACAAAAAGTGTGAGATCTTCACCTCGACAGAAGTTTGGGGGAATTCTGTCACGGTTCAGAAAGGATTCAAAAAGTTTAGAAAGCCATTTGCACTCCTTCCCAAAAAACTGCTGCAGAAGTTGAGAAGAAATTCAAGTAAAAACTTAAAGCCATGAAGATTCTAGTGGCCAAAAAGTAAGTTTTCAACCCAATATTTCATTAAGAAATTAGAATGTCAACAGATGGGGAGGGGGGAGGAAAAGCAAGAGTTTCATCTCCTCTAACTTCATCCATCAGTAGTTGAGGAATCCACTTCAAATGTCCCACCTCGGTTCTCACTCATCAGTAAAAAGAGAGCTATCCGTGGCTGCCTCTCTTGGGATGTCATCTGTGATTTTCTGGAGGTGTCTATGTATCTCCATCGACTACAAAGCCCTGAGTGGCCGTGTGAGACCTCAGTGACTAACTTCTAGGCGGCTAAAATGACAGCTGGCTTAGCTCTGAAAATCTATTTTTTAACCTGCAGTGTTAAGTGAAAGGAACTGAGCCATTTGTGTGAATGACTTTATCAAGAATCTACAGAAGAGGACCGTTTCGACAGGGAATTTTGTCCAGCCTATGTATCCCTGGTTTTAATAGGCCCAGGGTTTAATTCTGCACCTTTCTGTGTCTGCACCACCCACCAGAGCAGAGCACATGCTGACGAGTGGTTACACAGAGTGCTTTTCTATGAAATAATAAACAATCACGATAGCATCCATGTCCTGACCAACTATTCCCTAAAGCAGAAGTCACACAACAAAATTTAAATGCAGTTCCTCTTTTTTTTCGTGCATAATGTGTATTAATTGTCTACAACTTACAAGCACACTAGAAGATGCTAACCTCTCCAGAGCCCATCTTGCAGCAGTCCTATTTACAGAACATCCATTCAACTGGAAGTTGTATACGCAGGAAGAAAACAGAATTACATCCTCATTCTTCTGCTGCAGCTTGAAACAAACCAAACCAAACCAAACCCAAACACAAACCCAAACCCAAACCAAAGCAAAACAACAACAAAAGTGGACGTGAATTTATACAGCAGAGTACATTAGAACACTGAGCTACTGTGCAACATCTCAAGTGTTGGGTTTTACCCTGTGAAATCAGTGGCAAATACAAGATGAGGAACACGATAACTGCACTGGTATTTTTGTTTACTTAGAGCACAGTTGAATTAACCCCTTTCACAGGTACCCAAACAGGAAGTTTGGGGTTAATTATTCCTTCAGGGTGTCTACATGACAGTTTGCACAGCGCATTTTTAAATGTTACATAACTTCTAATATTTATTGGGTGCAGGACCTTTTGATAAAATATTGTAAATTCCTTTTATACAAAGAAGCTATATTACGAAGCAGGCTCAGAAGCACGATGCTGCAGTTACCAAAACCACAGCGTTTCACTGTAAGAAGTCAGTGAGTTACTGTACCTCCCTCTGCCCCCAGGAAGAGCTGTCAGCTTTCAGTAACCCTCGAGTGCAGGCTTCGAGTGCAAACGGGCACGAAACTCTTTGCTCCATTCATGTGGTCTGGGGTTTTCTGTATTTGCTCCACTCATATTGTTCTAAGGAAGAGAACGCCTCGGACAGCGCAAACATTTCAGCACTTCTGCACTCCACTGTGACATGACCAGAGAGAGAGACAGGCCATATAAATGTAACCCTTCGAGACTGAAACTCCAGCTCTTAAGTCAGCCTAAAAATACTGCACTCTTCCAAACCGTAAAGTTACCCCTATTTAACAAGATGTGTCTTGTATCTGTTTGACATAGATGCTGTTCAGCTTCTATTCAAAACTCTCAGCAAAAACAGAGGCACTTTTGTACCGAATGAACCGTTCCAGCGCGATGTTTTTCTACAGAACAAATTTAGCCTTTCCTCAGTCAGGTAAAGAATCCCATTAATATTTGATTTGTGCCAGATAGTGTCTTTTTGTCCCCCCTGCACAAAGGAAAGGAAATGCCTGGCTCAAGGGAGGATCCCGACAAAAGCAACCAATGTGCCTGAGCAGGCTGAAACCAAGGCCATTGGTATGGGGCACAGGTGGAAGATTGGGACCTGACTTGCACCAAGTCTTTTAAAAATGATCACGGTCCAATAGTTACCATTGGATCCTTTATGGTTTCTTGTTCTTTAACTAACAATAACGGCCTGCGATGCCGCTTATAACCCATGGCTGTCCAAGGGACTGAAAGCACTTCGCAGAGGACCACAAAATCGCCCGTGCAGTCTGAGCTGTTTCCAGAGCTCCACACTGACTCGGTTCCTCAGAGAGCGAGTGTCAGGAGAGGCAATAATCACTGAATCAGGAGAAGGCCACCTGGGAAGGCCCACTGATGTAAGCCAACTTTAATCACAGCCTCAGGTATGCTGGGAGAAAGACTCGCTGGTGTGCAAAGGAACAAGCACCATTCATAGTCCATCACGCTCACACCCACCCTTGGTCATCACTCCTGTGAAATCCACATCTGCTTCTTCAGACCTCTACCAGCCAAGTCAACGTAGACATTATTACGTTTCCTACAATAAGTACGAAGGAGCTACAGCAGAGCAAGAAACCCTCCGTTCCTGCAGCTGCAGTGCGACTGCAGAACGGCTGAGCTGGGACATTCTGGGGGGCCAGCCCGCACACCAGCAGCCAGGGCTGGAGCTGGGGAGCACACAGAGGAGCACCACGGTGGAGGTTTAACTCTCTGCCTTTTGTCAAGTGGCAGCAGATAATGTTGGGGTGCGTACATTTACTACGCAGAGAAAGTTAAGCTTTCTTCGACAAAAGTGTTGGTTAAGTCCTGAAGGATCATTAATTAAGGTAAGATTTAATTCTTTATCATACTAAAAACACCTCTAGAAGTATTCACTTATATGATTCTACACAATTCATCCACCAATCTACTTTTTTATCCCAGAATATCACAGTTATAAAAGCAAGTGAATTGTATTCACGCTAAGCAACCTGAGATTTACTTAATAATTCGAAGGTCTGCTTGATTATTTGTTTCAACTGTTGGCAGATGACTCATCGAGATGGAAAGTCACACTTCACTGTGCAAAAATAAACTTTCTCAGAAAACATTCCCAAAACCGCAGTACAAATGCTCCTGAAATACTAAGTACATTATAGAGATCAGAGTGTTATTTTGAAACAGGAGATAATGAAGACAAGAAGAAAGGGCACAAATTACTCTAATGTGTGTATATGCAAAACAACAATCTTCGAGCCAGCTTACCCTGGTAGTTGTTCAAAGCTCATAAAATAATATTGGTACCTTAAGAAAGGTAAAATGAGACACTGTAATCTTCGTACCATGGAAAAGCAGCGTTTTGTCTTCTCCTGTCAGTCTGGATCTGAGTTTAAGGGAGCTACCAACTGGAAGGCTATGCAGACATTGTCACAGTTTACATATTTTTTTCATCAGGAAACAGTCATCTTTAGCCTTCTGTGCAGAAATCCTCTAAGTACTTAAAATGTAACGGATTTGGCTCCAGAATTTGACAGAGCACCTCGTCCTCTAAGAAGACTGAGGGAAGTTAAAAACACTCATCTGGAGGCAGACCTATCAGTCTTTACAATCCTACAATTCAAACACTATTAAGCTTTCTTTTATCTTTTTATCTTTCAAACCCCACAATGCAGGGAATGAAGAAAATAGGGAAAATTACACTGTGAAAGAGGAATAAACTGCTTTTAGAATAATGCTTTAGGAGACTAGGGAGCTAAGACATAAGCAATCTGGGAAGAAACGAATAAGGAAAAGATGTTTTGAAAAGCACTGCAGCCAATCTTCACACCGATTCCTGGTAGAAGCCGGTCCCTGCTACAGCCCCGACTCGAGCCCATTCAGGTTCCGTTGGCTGCTGTGAACACAAAACGCTGAAACAATCTGTAGATTTGGGGGAGTTTAAAAATCAGAGTGTTGCAGGAGAAATTCCCGAGAGTCCTTTTCCATTCTGTCCTAGCCAGAGAAATATCAGCTTGGTTAGGCAGAGCGAAGGGAAGGGCCGCGGGGCACGAGGCCAGTTTCACCAGGAGAAGACATGGGCACAAGTGCAGCTCCAGGTGGAAACAGTCAGATGACAGGAGAGTCAGAGACTGGACTGCCATGTCTGCAGCTGCAAGCAAACCCGACTGGCCTGGGCAGAAGAGGACCTGAATGCAACCGCCCTGCTTCTGCTGCAGCGTGGCTTCGGTCGGTCACTCTCAGCATCCCTTCTTCCCAGTGCCGGGCACGCTGTGCGGAGCCTCTCCCCAGTAACCCAGCCAGTGTGAGCGAAAAGGGGTTGTCATTGCTCTCTAGAAACGGACTCTGAAGAGGAGTAGAGACCTGAATAAGGAACCTACCTGGTTAGGGACAGCACTGGCACAAAACGAAGAGAGTGTAAAATGTCTGAGAATAAATTTAGGACAGGAATGAGGTTTCTAAAAGCCTGAAGAGTCAGGCACTGCCCAGCCTTCCAAGAGCTGCAGCTAAATTTACACTGGAGCTTGCTCAGTCTGAACAAAGAGCAGCCCATCATCACTGCTAAACCGAGCTGATGGCTCCACGGGCCTCTCCAGTCCTATCTCCTATGTACAAAACTGTGAGCAGATAGACTCCTCTTGCCAGTTTAGGCCACTGCAGCAGCTAGGAATACGTATCTCTGGGGCAGAGCTCTGGGCACTGTACAGTTAGTAGCTTCTGTTCACCTGTGCATTTTATTTGCTTGTAAATACTGCTGCTAATCATTAGGGAGGGAAAAAACCAAACCAAACCAAACCAAACCAAACCAAACCAAACCAAACCAAACCAAACCAAAAACCAACCAAGCAAACAACAAAAACAAGAAAGAAAAGTTGTTTTCCAAAGCTTTCCATTTACAAACCTTTATAAAGGTATCTTAAATTCCAAACCTCTCCTGAATGTCAGAACAGATGCGAAGAAAAGCAGCACATGTCATTTAAGTCTGGACACTCCTCACGTTCCGGAACGAGGGCTGTACAAGCACATCTCACACCAAATGTAAGGAATGTAACTATATCATCACTTGTAGAGAAAAAACACTGCAATTCTTAGACACATTTTTTATTCACCTCGGAAGTACAAAAGGACGATTGTCTTTCACACTAACTACGACTTCCCAGACACGCTCTCAGCAGCACTAATCACAGCAGAACTACGGGAACACCAAGCTGGAATCGACTCCACCAACCCAAACCCTGCAGTGCCCACATGCTGCAGGAGGCACAGGTACCCTCTCTCAAAAGCAGCTCCTTTGGTCCTCTGTAACACCCCTAGGCCGTTTCAAAGCCCTGAACCCAGACAACCTCGGGCTGCTGCAAACGAAACGTGTGTACGTTAACTCCCAGGCTATGGACAACAGGTGCTCTGCAGATGAAATCTGGGTACATTCCTAAAGCTTCCGTTCTCAGACTTCACGATCAGACTAGGTGAGCAGCATTAGCACTTCAGCCAGCAAATACCTATAAAACTACTCACACACCACACCTGCAATATTAAAAGAAAGGACAAAAGGACCATCATGCTGGAAACTGCTAGCCTAGTTACTTTAGTTCGGTGCTTTAGCAATATAAAAATTACTTTTGCTTACTGGCAGTTCCACATTACTTAAAGAGAAACTTTAAAAATAAGGAGGGATGGAAATCAAAAGAGGGGCGGATGATAAAGTTTCCATCACTCTTGTATTTCAACGGCTTGCTTTCAAATGTAATAATGAATTATAAGCAGGCTGACTCGTCTTCAAACGCGGAGCATTGACCCAACAGATCTCAGCTATTTCAGAGAAGTCCTCATAATCTATCATGCAAATATCTAGACAGTGTTTCGTAGACACATGGATTATTGACCCTGATGCACTACCAGAAGCATTCCATCACGTCAGAGCAGAAGCCATCCATACAGACGTGCCGAATAATGTTGTGACATTTAGGCTGGAAAAGGCCACCGTAAATACGTAAGATACGTTTCTACAACGGCAACTGAATTTGTGGGTTTTTCAACACGACTAATTGCATGAGAGAAGGCTGAAGTCTTCTTACACACACTTTCTGCCATAAAGGCAGCTGTTAAATTACAAGGTTGTAAACAGAAGTGTCAGACGCCTCAAACATCCGAAGGCATTTGTAGTCCCATGAATTATTTCTGCTTATACCGCGGTGAAAAAAGAAATACATCCCCTTCGGTTTCCCCATCTGAACACCCAGCACATCTTTATAGTCAGTTATAGATCCCTAAAAGCTGTTGCTACAAAACACACTAGGCAATGCCATCGCAATAACGTAAACAACAGAGAACGCTGCGGATTCGAGTATTCGGCACTTCAACTTTAGCATAATATTGCACTGTATCTCATTCTGGGAAAATAAAGATAAAAATAAAACCCCACGACCAAACAAAACCCATCATCTGGAAAAAAATCTTCCCAAATTGCATTTTAGAGAATCAATATCCTGTCTCAACATAAGGGGCAGCCTCTGTCGAGCATTTAAGCGCTCTCAATGAAAAGTACCAGTTCCTTCTCCAATCCTGAACTCTCAGTGACCGTCACGGAAAGTAACAGTTCTCCCATTCCCTGTCAGGCAGCGGCATTAATAATCATCCAAACAAAACCAAGCACCTTCGAGCAAAGATCCGCTTCTGATTCAGCTCCATGCCGATGAATTACATCGGTAAGGGGCAACCCGCTGCCTTGTTTACGCCTTTTTAATACGAGGAGCAGAAGTCGGATATAAAGGGGTTGCTGCCCTCAGGGCTAGGAGGTCTGCCTCGTGTGCCAGGGAGCCAGCTCTCCCAGGGAGCCTCCTCTGCTGTTTCTCTCTCAGCTATTTTCCGACGGGTAACGTTTTGAACAGGCACACACAAACACACAAGTCACCACAGCACAGGGCCGAGGCTTTTGCTTTTGT
>WTSP01014035.1:0-10147 GCA_025331215.1 Actenoides lindsayi
CTTCCCTTTCCTTCCCTTCCCTTCCCTTCCCTTCCCTTCCCTTCCCTTCCCTTCCCTTCCCTTCCCTTCCCTTCCCTCAAATCTCCTCTCCCTCTCCCTCTCCCTCTCCCTCTCCCTCTCCCTCTCCCTTTTCCTTTTCCTTTTCCTTTTCCTTTTCCTTTTCCTTTTCCTTTCTTTTCTTTTTTCTTTTTTTTTTTTCAATGCAGCCCATCTTTTCTTCTGATGTTCTGAACTTTAAAATAAAGGGGAATTAATCTCCATTTTTCTAACATCAGCAGAGCTATGTGAATATCTCGGGAGAGCACCAAAGACTGCCACCAAAATTGAGAGAAGGGAGAAGAACATGCAGAGATCAGTCTAATCTATTGCTTGTAACTGACAGGTTACAGCTGTAGAGAATCATAAAAAAAAGGAATTTTATTAGATGTCATAATTTTTTCTGTGATCCTCACTTCAGACTGAAATAAGTCTGTTCAGTCCCAAAGTGATGGTGTCTCATTTTAATCGTGGATGTAGTTGCAATAGGAAGCATGCAGTTCTCTGAATTTTATTCTATGTGTTAGAGCAATTCTCCAACTTCTGTTTTTGTCTTTCATATATTACACTTCTATCAGGTTTTGCTGAAAGCCACTGAGGTGAGTGGCTCTACCAGCACCACACCTCTACTCCTTTCTCCTGCTACATTAAATCAAAATGCATAAAACAGTACAGCAATTTACTCCCAGGATTGTGATCAGTGTTGCCTTGGAGTGTAGACGAGTTGAGCATGATGGCTAGAAGGACAAAGCATGAGATGGGATAAAGTCAAATGCTGCATAGGAGCCCAAAAGGAGATGTAAAATGTGGTCACTTAAAGGTGCAAATCTGATTTACTTTTCAAGTATTAAAATCAGACATTGTCTTTGGCAGCAGTTTGGAGAAATGTGTCTTAGCAAATTTCCTGGCTGAACTAAAGAATTATTCAACATTGTTTAAAGACTTGAAGTTACGGCCTAAAAACTAATTAGCATACCTGTTATTGGCATTGATGCTTTTCTCTGCAGGAAGTAGGTGTAATAGAAAATATGAAAATGATAAGTTTTTCTTTTCACCAGTCCTGAAAGTCTTTTGGCGATGCAGTTTTATTTTCTTTTTTACCATCATGTTATTCACTGTTCAGAGCTCTAGTAACATTACTCATCCAAATACAGATAGACAAAACTAGCCAGAGATCTAGGAATATTCTGGTGCAGTTGGCATGGCAGAAAGCCATTGAGATTAAACAGTGATCTATAACGGATGCTCTGTAATCCCAAGGAGATTTATGTCAAAGGAAGCAATGAAGCACATTGACATTTTTACTGATGGTGATGGCTGGCATTTAGAATATTTCGCATTGATGAGTGTCCAGCCAAGTTAGCAGTGAAATTTGGAACCATCCAAGATCTTCTCTGAGTTAACTATTTAATCCTGTTCCTTTGTTATGAAGTTGATAATCTGCAATTCATGGCTTGACTTGTGATCAGCTGCCTTTAAGGAGGGAAATGAATTGGTGTCTTTCTATGATTCAATGTTTTCTTACGTTATGTATGGTCTGTCCTGTGACATTTCATTTCAGACAGTGCTTCAGCCTGATCTTCTCAAATCTATACCATATCTCAGACAGGTGTCTCAGGAGCCTTATCCAGAAATACTGAAGTAAAAGAAAACAAAGGAAAAAAACCCTTGATTTGTGAAAGGGATCTTCTGATCCATATAATTCTCCAATTTAGAATGTCTAAGGCATGCAAATCAGAAGTGATTTCAATTTAAAGACGTAAAAATCTTCTTAAATAATCTCACAGAAAGTATTAAGGAATTAATGAAATTCATTAAGAAGAAAATATTAGAAGAATTAAATAGCATCCAGCTTCGTGAAAAACAGTGAACAAAAGGAGTATGATAGCCACTCCTCTGGAAGTTTCTGAAGACATTTTCCTCTTATACTGAAATGAAAACCAAAGTGAGCTGTATCAAAACATCTGCTTTCAGGGCAAAAAGGTTTATCTATTTGTCTTCGATGTGCAAGACCAAACTCCGGACCTTCCAGTGTGCAATTCAGAGTTGATTTTTCAGGTAAATTCCATCTCAGTACAGGCAGAAAACAATGTCTTATGTCCTGGTACCTAAACACTGAAAAACAAGTAGTAAGGGGATAGGCAAAGACAGTGGGATGTACTTAATCTACTTTAGACAACTACAAGGTAGATGTCTTCACGTGAACCAGTGGCTTTCTTTATAATCAGAAGCATTTTTAGATTGAGAGTAATACAGGTGCTTCTGGAATGCAATTCACTTGCCATAATTAGGTCTCTGTTATGATGTTTGCCTTAGGATCCATATCAGCTCTTCAAAAGTGAACTCACGCTGAGACTCCAGTGTTCATTTTCAATATGTGGTTACATATCTGAAATCTGGATTTATTTCAAGTTCATTCCTAAACTACCTCATGCACAAAAGATTCTGAAATCTTACTCAGATAAGACCTCATTCCCCATCAAGTAGAGAGAAGTTCATCACTTTAATTTTATTGTGTCTTCCTCAGTCTTTGAAAGCACATAAATAATGAGTTCAGATGGAGACACCTGTTAAGTGAACATCTAAATTCAAGTCAGGTATTTAAGATCCAAAGCTTCTCCTTCAGACCTCTATAAGAAAAAGTTATCTTCCACTAACATTTTATTGAAGTCAATGCTACTCCAAATAAGGCACCCATGAAAAAGCAAGATTTTGTCAAATCTCAGCTTCATGAACATTTTCCAAACAGATTGCTTGCAAAAGATGTAATTCTGTGCATTGAAAAAATTCATCTGTGTCTTCCCCTCACACAAACAAAAAATGTTGTTCATTGAAATACAACATAAAGTAGTGTATTCTATCACTGGGGGGAAGTATAACATGTTGAGGCAGTGGGGGGAAAGCACCTGTGCTGTTCTCTCTAGCATTTTACTTATCTTCATGGAAATACCTTTATGAGGGTTGCCCAGCTCCAGGGTTGGGAAAAGAGATCAGGCCAGTGCAAAGAGTGGTTGAAATAAATGTACCACACAGTCCTGAAGAAAGCATCTGCATTTCTGCTGCTTACCTGCTTCTTTTCCAGTCATGAAGAAAGTAAGAGACAGAACATAGTACACCCGCTATGTTATTGCCTTTTCAAGTGCTATTTTTTATGTTTGGTGAAAATGTGTGTTACTGTTTATTTTTAAATTCCTTTGCCAAGCTGACATCATGCTCTGCACATCACGAGAAAAAAATACTGCAGGGATTTTTTAATTTTTTTTTTCCCTACTTTTCACAGAGTGTTGCAACTACTGGCAAGTTTCATATACAAACAGCGAACGGATGCTACCACATTTAACTCCTCACTGGACCTTTTATCTCCATAGTAGGATTTTTCTTTTTCTGGTTTTTTTTTGTTTGTTTGTTTGTTTGTTTTTCCCCCTTAAAAAATACAGTTTGTGAACCATACCAGGAAGCCACCAATGTGATCTCCACTTGAAATCTCAGGTCCTATAATACTATATTTTCATATGCATTCTACCAAGATCCCAAGTTTCTGTGATTCAGCCTCAGGTGATGAATAAAATCCAAAGTCTTTATCTCATTACTTATTCTCCTACCCAGCTACTCCCTTCAGTTGCCCTGGCCTGCTACCTCTAGTCCAGGTACTTCCTTCTTCCCCTGGCTCCCCACAGTACTATCTTGTTTTTTCTCTTGCCTCTCAGAGTGCCTTATCATCTTTCCCTTAATTCCCAAACTTGACACCAAAGTTACTATGTTGGCGGTTGCTTTCTCATTTTAATGTGGA
Source organism: Actenoides lindsayi (assembly GCA_025331215.1). NCBI lineage: Eukaryota > Metazoa > Chordata > Aves > Coraciiformes > Alcedinidae > Actenoides > Actenoides lindsayi. The sequence goes on from WTSP01014035.1 coordinate 3,827, forward strand.
CTTGAAAACTGACGTTTACTCTGAGTGTCTTTTATTCATGTCAAAAAATGTGAAAGAAGAGGTATGAGAGACTGGATATATATTTTATATATATATGTGTGTATATATACTGTAATTTCTTTTCATGTAGTCCCTGAGCACCAAAAATTCTTCTTTGCGTTGGTCCTCATTGCTTATCTAGGAAGGGAAGTGTTTTCCACCTTAAATGATGGCATTCTCCCTGTTTGTTTACCTTCATCAACCCATAATCTGCTGGGGTTATACTGAAATTATAATAAAGTCTTTAGGATTCTGTGCTCCACCATGATACACCAAAACATAAACAAAAGAGACAAATTCCTGAGGCACCTGCAAGGAAAAACTGATTGGGACAGGGCCAGTGTTACAAACAGCATCTCAGACTTGTTTTGATCCTTCACTGTTGGGATATCTTCAATGTTGAGAAAACAGGAAATAAAAAATTGAGGTTTCTATAGAACTTTGTCAGTACCTGCTGCTCCCATCCCACTCTGAGAGGACTTGTCCTCTGTTTCTTTTTTCAGAGAAGTGTCTGTAATAGACAGACCAAGGGAGAAAAAATGTTCCTCCCAGTTTCAATGTCTGTATTTTATCACTTTAGAAAGAAACTTAATAGATTGGAACAAGCAACCAGATCTTGCAATGAGTTTCACAGTCAATGAGACCCTAATCAGGTCCAAGAGGCTGGGGAGGGAACCTCTACTGACCTGGCTGCAGACCAGGATCAAAAGACCTTTACCTTTTATTTCATGTGACATAAAACTAATACAATGTTCTGGAGATGGCGTTGAATGAAAACATTGTCTCTGCGCCCCATTTGACCATAAAAAGAATCAGAATCTAACCTCAGAATTAAGCTCTGAAATTTATGACTGTTTTTATTGGTGTGCTGGAGACAACAGAAATCCCAACTATAAACATTGGAGCATTGGAGGAGAGTTATCTTCCAGATCAAGACCTTGACTCTGCATCTTGCATGTAGCTCAGAGTTTGCTTGCTCACTTCCCATGAGAGTCATCTTTGGCTCTGTCTGTGTGAAGGTGTGTGGAAAGTTCTCTGGTACAGAGCCCAATCCACATGTGAGAGTCTGAGTTCACAACAGTAACAACTCTTGACCTCCAGAACAGGATGGCTGCATCCCAAACTGTCCTTTTGAAATAATCCTTGGCCCACTGTGGGGGTGCTTACACAGGCCACTTTTGGAAAAAGGCCTAGGTAACCCCACTTGCTAAGATAACATGAGGCTGTAAACGGCATGTGTTGATTGAATACACAAACCCGCCCCAAAACTCATTGTGTTAAAGAGGAAGATGACCACAAGCCAGAGTAAACAGTAACCAAGGATTTACAAAGAGACTGTTGAAACAAAGAAGGAATCAGCTTGAAAGGAAATATAAAAGAGGGATCTCAATTTGTAACAGGCGGAGATCTTGATAACAGCAGTAGTCAAAACATGGTGTGCCACCTCAGGAGACATCCTGCAGCATCCTGACTTTGGGCAGACCAGGCACAGCTGGGTCCCCATGGAGCAGCCATCAATCAGCAAGTGGGCAGTCAGTGTGGAAGCCCATCCTGACCACATGCCCCAACTTGCTGGGGCATCAGCAGGTTGCAAGAAACAGCAAGGGTAGGGGGGAGAGCTGCAATTGATCTGTTGTATTCCTGGTATTGATCCTGAATGGGTGGTTCATTGACTGGTGGTTAATTACTATCATCAACAACAAATCACTGCAACCATTGACTGAAACTCTGTGAACTCAGTGATCTTCCTCTGTGACAGTTTGTGCTAACTCCTGACCTGTGTGTGGATATGGTCTACAGGAATTGTAGGCTGTCCCAGTAAAACAGGGCCAGGGCCTAGTCTAACACTTATAAAGGTATGGACAATCAAATTGCAGTGCCCAGGAACACTTACTAGCCTTACTTAATTTGCCAGTATAGATGTAGCCTAGATTTTTCTCATGACAGGGCAAATATCCTCTCTGCAACATGGACTTCATCTGCTCCTCTGGAGATGCTCTCCTACTAAATGCCAGGAAATCAGCAGTGTCTGTAAGAGTAAGGCAAGAACTTGTACAAATGTAAGAAAACTTGGAGCACCTTTTTTATTAAGTTAAATTTAGCAATTGTTGTGGAGATTAGCACAGCATCAGCTGATGAGCAATTTGAGAAAGCCATGTACACTGGTCCTTCACCTTTCTATCCACATCGCATCTGTAACGCTTCTTTGTTTACATATTTTTATTACATTGAAATTGTAAATGCTGGTTTGGACCCAGCACAGGTATGGTGGTGGCCAGAAGTTCACATCTCTAACTCCACAAGGTTTTGGTGTCAGTCCCTGCACAGTCTGTGCATGGGAATGCACATGGCAGTGGTGATGCATTGCCCCTGTAATACTGGTAATAGCAGTTTAATGCAAGTTGCTCATGGGGAGAGCCAGCTCACCTTGCTTTGGCATCTAATTGAGTGTACCATGAGTTGATGGTAGAAATCACCTGACACTGCTAATGAGAGAGGAGGCAGCATCTTCAAGAGCCCCCAGAAGACCTGTTGGACCAGGCAGGTAGGGTCTTCCCCTGAAGTCCCTCAGAGATGTTTTCCCTCCGCAGGGTGAGCAGTGGTGCTTGACTAGCTGCCTGAAACCTCGGAATGAGTTTGCTGCAGGCAGACTGGTTCTCGGCTGGTGATTCCTTTGGGCCTGATCTAACACCTAGTAAAGAATTTGGAAATTATCCCACTTGTTCCACTGTTTCACAGGCTTTTTTTACATCTGCCTGTCTCTCTTTCTTCTCTCTTGTGATTAATATAGAGTGTACAAGAGAAGGAAACATTTAAATGCAAACGTTCTTGCATGAAGACTAGCATTTTCTGGTTTTTGGAGGTGGGCAAAGACAACAAGGTGCCTTTTCAGACTCCTTCAGTAACAATTAGATTGCTCTTCAGCCATGTCTAATGGAGTGCAGGACTGTGCAGAAACCCCTGGGTTGGCTCTGAAGGAAATACTCAGACTAATAATGGACTAATATTTGTGGCAGCTTTAATTGCATGTGATTTAGAGCAACAGTCATAAAGTGCAGAACAACAGTCATAAAAAGTAGAGCAGCATTTTAAATCTGGCTATTCTCAGAAGAGACTCAATGCAGTCTAGGAAAGGCAGGTAGAATAACAACCATACCTTGCATATACTTTATTGCTCTTCTATGGCATGTAAGACTACATACAGTAAGATTCCTGTACTGTTCATGAAAATTAAAAAAAAAAAAAAGGTTCTAAAAATTCTGATATGCTAACTAATGTTGAAAATACTAGTGCTGAGGTGAAATAACTTCACATGCTTTCAGTGACTGTAATGTTAAGTTTGCTTTGTCTATAGCCTGACCTAATTTTTTTTCCATATGCTCCCTTTTTAAATTTAAGGCTAGCTCTACAAGGGGATCTAGGCATGACATCATCACACTTAACCTGCTGTCTGCATCCAGATGCTAGAAGTAGCTACTCACCTAATGGCCACTAAGGAGCACAGCTCCCATTTAAATTAACGAGATTTAGGCTCCTAAACAGCTTTCTAATGCACGCATTTAAGTGCCATTGGTGAGCCTGCCATAATTTGCAGAGAAGGAGTGCAGGTCAGACAGTATGCCATGACAATAAAGTCACAGCTAATTCTTGGAGTGATATCATCTTCAAAAAATAATAGTTAACAAATGTTAAATGAGATATAAACTCTATGGGTTTAGAAAGCTCTGGAGAGACTAGAGTCCAGGTTTACCCTTTATGGGTGAGTACTCCAACCAGTAGACTCATGAGCAAAAGGTTGAAGCACCTGTATCATTTTAAGAGGAAGATTGGTAGTGGTGACTTACTTTCAGGGAAAAACAGAGACATCCAGCACTGATGTGGACAGAAAGGCTCTGGAGGTAGGTGCCTGGACTTGACTTTAAGCAGCATTTAAACTTTCTGGATCTTTTTTTCTCCCAGATTTTACAACCTTTTATGAACTAGTTTGGAGTCTTATATGCATAAACTGTTATTACTGGGATCATACACCCATATTCAAGACATTTTAGTTTCCAAGTTTGGTATTTACACATCTTGTCTTAAATTACACAGGAAGGTCTGTGGAAAGGGCCATGAACTGAATATGGAGTTCTGCAGGTCCTGCTGAGTTACCTAACTACTGACCTGTTCTGGCTTCTTCCTCAGCTGAAGAAGAAGAGACCTTGCATATTTATTACAACTTAAAATTCTGTAGCATTGCCTTTCCTGGATTTCTGGGTTTGTGCATTGGTGATACAGTTACTGTTTGGATCATCTATTAATTCTGCTTTCAAAAAAAGAAAGAACTGGCTGTAGGCATATGGAAAATTTTATCTGATTTGAGTTCAAAGATCCATCTCCTAGATATTTAGCTTGGCAAAGCTTAGGAAGCACTGTCATCTTCAGCTTAGAACCACTGTTCCCCCAAAACCCTTGGAAAATTGTATGATATAATCCCATCAAAACAGCACTTTTCCTCCCTCCTCCCCCAACTCGTGATTCTTCTAGAAGTTTAGTTGCCTGTGATCCCAGGCTTAGTTTTGATATAGCCCAGCTGTACAACCTTAGCTCAAACTTTAGAGAAAATGTTGCGTTATGAGAAATAGCTGTGAGAAAGTACATAGACTAGAATAGCCAAATTAAAAGGTAAAATTGGAGGCAGAGGTAAGATCACTGGGACAGGCACAGGTAACAACTGAAGGATTAAAGGCAAAAATCACTGACAAGAAGAGTTATAAAATCTCATGGGAGAAGACAGTGATCTGGAAGATGGCACCTCAGTGACACTAAGGACCAGCCTGCTACCAGAAGCAGCAGCAAAGGCTGATGCTTTCCACCTGACAGATGACTGCATGGCCAGCAATGTCCTACTGGGTGTCTTCTTGGGGATGGTGAGCATGCTAATGCCTAGCCTAGTACCTGATGCTAATGCTTAGCTCCTTACATCCTAGCTATCTAGTGTATGCACTATCCAATACATAATTATCTTATGGTGGTTTGTTGTTTTGTTTGGTTTTTTTGGGGGGGGGAGGAGCATACCCTATTTTCAGTGTTTGTCTCTTCATACATGGTAAAAGTTGCCTGAATAAAGAGGCCAGGGGACAGAATAACAACCTGTAAAAACACGGCTCTGTACTGCTATACCCTAACACAGCATAATACAGTACAGGGTACAGTTAAATCATTAAGAGCATTTTTATATTGCATGTTTCCTTCCCAGGAACTATTACACTTAAGATGTGCTAGTTATAATGGGTTGGAAATCTACAGCTGCCTAGCTGCAGACACATGCCAGTCTAACTGTAACACAAAGAGTGGGAAGTATCCCAGAGGAGTTCAGTATTTGAAAAGAAAAATATCAGGACCAGCTCTTTCACAGGCAAATCCTACACAGACTTAGCAAAGGAAAGAGGTTTGAGACACATTCTCACTTTACTTTTTCTATGATGGCTAGTGAAGAACAGAAGATTAAGAAATAACACTGCTAGTGCAGTGTGTGACTGCAAATACCCCAAACACTGGCAACTGAAATATCTCATGCCATGTTTAAACATCATCTTCCACATTACTACCTGTAGAAGAGTGATGGTACTTAAGGTCTGCATGAGGTGTCTCAGCACTTCTCAAGTCTGGGCATACAACCTAGGAAGGAAAAATCCTGGTATATCAAGAATTGTCAACAGAAGAATGGCAGTTTTCAAATTTGGGGGTGCCTAAACCTAAGAATCAAACCTTGTGTCATTATTGTGAAATTTTATTTCATTTTATTCTAGTGGATAGGAAACAGAATAAAGTGACTTTAGTAGTCTGAATGTTAAATAGTCAACTTGTGATTACTGGCATGTATAAAGCTGTCAAAATATTCCCTCTCTTGATGTAGTGTCAGCAGCTTTTGGATTTTTGTAAATGTTCTGTCTTCCTCAGCTGTTTGAGTATAACTTCAGTTATCTAAAGTAGAAGATGGTGAAGTAGAATACTCTGGAAATTGCATATTAATGTATCATGCCTTTTATTTATAAACTCCAGGCTTCTTCAGATTTTTCTTTTATTCCTGTATAAATGTGAACTTTTCAACTTGGATAGTCTCGCAAAGCAGTAGAAAAAAAAGTACAAAAATTGCCAGTAGAAACATATATCTTAAAGTCATTCATGTTCTGGCATACAAAGTCCACAGTTATTTTATAATGGTTTTCTTTCTTTCTTTCTTTCTTTCTTTCTTTCTTTCTTTCTTTCTTTCTTTCTTTCTTTCTTTCTTTCTTTCTT